>SJYO01031953.1:40275-128122 GCA_006410555.1 Capra ibex | reverse complement strand
TTAGTGACGTCTACCACTAACGTCGGTACTTTAATTTTCTACGAATGAGGAACCTTCCTTTCAATACTGGTTGGATCTATCGTATAAGTTTTCGTCTCTGTAATGAAACGGTTGTTTCCAGGCAGATCAGCTCCGACACCAAAAGGGTCACCAGTACATACCTACACTCTCAACCTGACACTTCTTTCGACTCACGGTTTCTTAACTACGAAAACTTGACACCACAACCTCTTCTGAGAACTCTCAGGGAACCTGACGTTCCTCTAGGTTGGTCAGGTAAGATTTCCTCTAGTCAGGACCCACAAGAAACCTTCCTGACTACGGTTTCGACTTTGAGGTTATGAAACCGGTGGAGTACACTTCTCAACTGAGTAACCTTTTCTGGGACTACGACCCTCCCTAACCCCTGTCCTCTTCTTCCCCTACTGTCCCCTACTCTACCGACCTACCGTAGTGGTTGAGCTACCTACGTTCAAAACTCACTTAAGGTCCTCAAACACTACCTGTTCCTCCGGACCGTACGACGTTAAGTACCCCAGTGTCTCAGTCCGTGTCGACTCGGTGACTTGACTTGACTTAACTAATGTTATGAATGTTCTGGTAGCCGTCTCTTTTGTTGAGGTCGGTCATCTGGACATTTTTGAGTCGTAAAGACCATGTTTTTGGTCCCTTCGTCGTGTATCTCGAAACGGACACAACAAACATCAACACTAAATCAGTGATTCGGTACAGACTGAGAAAACGTTGGGGTACCTGTCATCAGGCGGTCCGAGGAGACAGGTACCCTAAAGGGTCCGTTCTTATGATGGACACATGATAGAAATATTTCAATGACATGGTGATTTCCTAATACGGTTAGAAACGGAAGGTGAGATTCGCGAGAAGTAAGTACCAGTACCTTGAGTATCGTCGATAATGAATCAATGAAACAGGTCTGGGTTTTTTATGTCCTAGGTACTTTTAGTGACGTGGACCACTACTTGTTCGGTATGGTAAAATTTTGACTTCCCCTCTTCTCTTTCTCGTCTAGTGAACTAGTTTACAAGAAACATCGGATCTTTATCCAGTTGCTTCATTTTGAGTTCTCCTGAGTTCTTATGAATCGTAAATCAGTAGAGAAAAGTTTCAATGGAGGGATCCAGAGTTTAGGTCAGAGTACCCCACGTCAGAACCCAATCGTTTCCGTCGAGGGATCCCCTAATAACCCGGTGTTATCCGGGACACTCAAGGGGAAGATCTAGGTCCTTTGAGATCGACGTCAATTGATCTTGTCTATAAGATAAAAATTTAAGGGGTCTCTTTATTTTGGATGTTGGAGTAAACCATCAGAAAGTGGGGTTTACATCAGTCCTAATATGAGGTTTAAGAAATTCAAACTTTTGTTCAGAGAAACTAGATTTACAGGGTCGATTATCAAGTAATAGATGAATCAAAAAAAAAAAAAAAAATTATTTAAAAGAACCCTTGAGGAAGTATTATACCCTGCAAACAAAGGGATTAAAACTTTATTTAGTTCGGAAATAAGTTGAAATACCCGTAGTTAGTCCCCTGAACTGTACGTCAATCGAATTTAGATTAATTGTTAATCCAGGACCTTCTCCTGATTGTGGGTAAAACAAGTTTAATGTATTTTAGGGACTTTGACCTCTCAAGACAGAAATATGCACCGTTTCGTCCTTTGTCTCCCTCCAATTTCCTGAACAGTCTTAATCACTGTTTAAACTCCGATTTTCGGTTCAAAGGTCTACGAGGTTCAAGTTACAAGTAAGGAGAACTGATCGATTAAAGGGACCACGAAACCGGAATTTTAAACTTAAAAACTACGAATATCTTTTCCACTTTCTCGGTTTTGGAGAGTTCTCTGCTAGTCGACACGGTTCTGTGAAAATAGACCGAAGGAAAGTCATTCTCCTGGTCTAAATTTTTCGAGAGAAAGCTTCCCCCGTCGTAGTTGGATGGATTCACAGGAGCCCCGGACGGTCGGTATCCAATACATGAAAAGAGAGGAACGAAAGGGAGGTGTAGACAGAAATTAGAAACGGTGACGCCGGAGGAGTGATTGAACTGTCAAGTAAATTGAGGTTACTTTGTGTAGATGTTTTACAGAAATACAAATGGTCTTGTAGACGACGTTTCGCAGAAGGTGTCTGAAGTGTCCCTTTATTAAGGACTAACGGTAGACATATCCTAGGTTTCGTGTAATACAATCAAAGCACCTTAACGGACGGGTTCTTCTTTACTGATTCCCCTCCTCTGGAGTTATCGAACTATAGGAGTGAGAGGGGGTAGTGGGTCACTGAAGGAAGAGAATCCTTCTAGGAAACATTTTGAGTGGGTACAAAAGGATTGTATCTGAAGAGTGAAGTGATTTGTCTATTCAAGGTATACGAGTCCGTTGGTCTCATGTTAATAAATTATATAGTAATTTGATTACAGATTTCTTTCGATAGGCCGTGATTCATGTTTCGACTAAACAACAACAAATCACGATCCAGTGCAGGCTGAGAAAACACTGGGGTACCTGACGTCGGGCGGTCCGAGGAGACAGGTATCTTAAAGGGTCCCTTCTTATGACCTCACCCAACGGTAAAGAAAGAAGTCCCCTAACTTGCGTACGGAGGGACGAACCGTTCGCCTAAGAAATGGTGACTCGGTGGTTTCTTGGGTGGACGGTCACATCTCCACCCAAGCTAGGGACTCAACCCTTCTAGGGGACCTCCTCCTTTACCGTTGGGTGAGGTCATAAGAACGGACCCTTTAGGGTACCTGTCTCTTCGGACCGTCCGATGTCAGGTACCCCAGTGTTTTCTCAGTCTGTACTGATGCACTGATTTGTTGTTTGTTTCGACTATGAGATCATAATTCAGTGTTTATTAGGTTACCATTGTAGAAATTCTAACGATGATCTTACATTCTAGTACACACACGATTTACTTCCGTACGGTTAAATAGTACCTGACATACTTTACCCAACGGATCAGTGACTTAAATTCCATTTGAAAGGACTCTTCGACTTTGAAGTTTTGAAACCGGTGGACTACGTTTCTTGACTGAGTAACCTTTTCTGGGACTACGACCCTTTCTAACTTCCGTCCTCCTCTTCCCCTGCTGTCTCCTACTCTACCAACCTACCGTAGTGACTGAGTTACCTGTATCCAAACTCGTTCGAGACCCTCAACGACTACCTGTCCCTTCGGACCACACGACGTCAGGTACCCCAGCGTTTCTCAGTCTGTTCTGACTCTCTGACTTGAAAAAGGACTCTTACCGAAAGAGTTGTTTAGAGAAACGATCCTTTGATGGACTCTCTTTCCTTCATCCTCCTACTTTACCTGGTTTATCTTGGTCACCCGAAACGAGGTTTGATCCTTTCTGTTTGGGTAATGTTACTTCTTCGTCCACTCTTACTACTTGTAGTGGGGTTCACATCACGAAGACACAGGCTAGAGAAGTGTCCCGGACACTTCTTCTGAGTGACTTTTGTAAAATATACATCATCTCTTATTCACTTCTTGATGTCATTATTATATGAGTGATGAACGATAATAAAAAGATTTTTTATAAGTTAACAATATCACAAAAGTTTTAATTTACTTCTTATTTGAGTTTTATAGATTTTTTTTTTTTTCCTTTCTTTTTATGTTTTGAGACGGGTGAGACAGGGTCACAGAGTTTCACGGACTGGGTGTTATTCCAAGAGTTATTAATGAAGAACCTACATACCCAATTTACTCTTAACTCAAAGATGGTATCCTGGTTAATAAGTAAGTTATTTATTTGTGGACAATATACGTTGAGACACCCCTATAACTCTTTTTGATATGTACCCAGGTCGTATCTTTTCCTCTCTTCCATACGGGTATTTAATGAAATTTACTTCAACCTTTTCGTTTGGTAACACCTTTTTTCAAAACAAAGTATAATGACGGAAAGTCAAGTAGACCTCAACTCTTATTTCTAAATTTTTCATCCCTGAAAGGACCACCGGGTCGTCAATTCTGAGACACGAGGGTTACGTCCCCCGAGTCCAAGGTAGGGTCCAGTTCCTTGATTCTAGTTAAATTTTTTTCCAGGACGTACGGAGTTAATTCTGGGCCACTTCGGTTTAATTATTTAAGTATATTGTATTTATACATTTTATATTTCTAGTATTTTTTCGTCAAACTAACACCCCTTATAAAATATAATCTGATTGGTAGGCCAATTAGAGATAATATGTTTATTCCCCTCGTTAACTCCTACAACTCGTCCTTCTTGGACCTACCGTGATATCTTCTAAGTACATTGTTTGGACTCCTCCTTACTTGTCTATCGCCACCCCTACCTTTCACCCTAAAATGAATTTTTCGATTGCCACATCTGGACTTTGTCTTTCCTTTCTCCTTTACTCTCTGTGACACCGGTCTCTTAGTTATTCTACTACTGACCTAAACCCCCTATGATCCTCCACTGTCTCCTCGGACACCCGACGTCAGGTACCCCAGCGATTCTCAGCCTGTGCTGACTCGCTGAAGTGAAAGTGCGTAACCTCTTCCTTTACCGTTGGGTGAGGTCTCGAGAACGGACCTCTTAGGGTCCCTGCCCCCTCGGACCACCCGACGACAGATACCCCAGCGTGTCTCAGCCTGTACTGACTTCGTGGAATCGTCGTCGCCGTCGTCCTCCACTGTCTCTTTTCTTACGAGTCCCTGACTTTTCTGTTATCCTGATACCTTTCTTTCTTTATTAAGTTTTTCTTCCCTGTAGAACATTCTTTTTACTGGAGTCGAAACCTTTATGACTCAGACTCTATCAGTAGGTCGGTCGTCCTACCTTTACTCCCTCCAGTCCCGATCTCTGTGTCTACATCCGAAACAAACCTCTCACTACATTTCCGTACTATAACGGTCCCTTCTCCAGTACCTTTCTCTTCATGTCCCTACTAGGGATCCCTTGAGGTATAAATTCCCGGTTCTTCTACTACTACTATTCGGTCTTCCTCTTTCGTCCTCTCTTGTCCCAGTACCTTTGGTACCCTTCTGTCAAACTCTTTCCTTCAGAACTAATTGTCCTTAGTCTACCATCGAGTAATGTCTGTGACAACTAAATTTACTAAAGAAGAGTGTAGACGGTCTACCATAACATAATCTTGTGTCCAGTAGGTAACGTCGTATGTCTTTATGGTAAGAAGGAGACAGGAAAACCGGAAGATTGAGACATTTTTGATCCAGTATTGAAAGAAAGAAGTCGTTCCTACAGGGTAAGGAGGTGTATGAATGGGTAATTATTTTTGATAAGTAGGATTAATATTTTGAAAAAAGATTTTGTGATTCCTTCCTACGAAATGAAAATACTTATAATGTCATTGTAAGCATCCCACTAAAGGACGAGGGGTTTATGAAAAGGATGTATTAGAGTAAATTAGGAGTGTTGTTAGGATACTCTATCCCAACAAGGAAAAAGAAGAAAAAAAAAAGGAATTCTCTATTCTTTTACTTCCAAGTTCTAATCCACTGAAGAACTCCTGTTGTCCATCATTCACAATTGTCACTCTGAGTTTGAACTCAGAGACAGAGGTGTTCATAATTCTGATAAATGAGTTGGTAGCGGTATTTATGTGACATAGTCATGATTGGACGTTTCATTTACCTACCTTCAGGGACCTTCTAGTTACCGGAAACCAAACTTAGTCAACCCAAAACTCAGGTCACTCAAACTTTATTACTGTTTGTGTTATACTAAGTTGACTTGAGGATTTTGTCTACCTGGTGGTGCAAGACTTTGTGTAAGCTGAACCTTCGAACTGTTGTTCCTCTTTTCCTTTGTGCCTCTTGGTTTGTACCTCTAGTTGTCTTGGAATCTTCTTAGGAACCTTTGTTGGTTCTACGGGAAGTTATACACTTAGCAATTTGTTCGACACTATGTAAGTATGGGACCTTGTGACGACTCGTTGTCTTTCCTTGACTATATGACGGTTGTAGGTGACCTAGTATCTTTTTTCCCCGAAGGTCTTTTTGTTGACGAAGACGAACTGACTGATGTAATTTCGGAAACTGACACACCTAGTGTTGTTTGACACCTTTTAAGTTCTCTACCCTTATGATCTGGTGGACTGGACGGAGGACTCTTTGGATATACGTCCATTTCTTCGTTGTCAATCTTGACCTGTACCTTGTTGTCCGACCAAGGTTTCTCCTTTTCCTCATACAATTCCGTCATATAACCGTGGGACGAATAAATTGAAGATACGTCTCATGTAGAACGACCCGACCTACCTAGTGTTCGACCTTAGTTCTAACGATCCTCTTTATGGTTGTTGAAGTCTATACACTACTATAATGAGATTATCGTCTTTCGTTTCTCCTTGTTTTCTCGAAGAACTACTCCCATTTCTCCTGTCACTTTTTCGACCGAATTTTGAGTTATAAGTTTTTTGGTTCTAGTACCGTGGACCAGGGTTGTAAAGTATCGTTTATCTACCCTTTTTCACCTTTGACACCGTCTGAAATAAAAGAACCCGAGGTCTTAGTGACACCTGTCTCTGGAGTCGGTGTTTTAATTTTCTACGAACGAGGAACCTTTTTCTCGATACTGTTTGGATCTGTCACATAATTTTTCGTCTGTAGTGAAACGACTGTTTCCTGGTCTATCAGTTTCGATACCAAGAAGGTACATGCCTACACTCTCAACCTGGTATTTCCGACTACCGATTTCTTAACTATGAAAGTTTACCACCACGACCTCTTCTGAGAAGTCTCAGGGAACCTGTCGTTCCTTTAGTTTGGTCAGTTAGGATTTCCTTTAGTTGGGATTTATAAGTGACCTCCCTGACTACGACTTCGAGACTATGAAACCGGTGAACTACCCTTCTCGACGGAGTAACTTCCTCTGAGACTACGACCCTTTCTAACTCCCGTCCTCCTCTTCTCCCACTGTCTCCTACTCTACAAACCTACTGTTGTGGTTGAGTTACCTATATTCAGATTCGTTTGAGGTCCTCTATCACTTCCTATCCCTTCCGACCGTACGATGTCTGGTATTCCAGCGTTTCTTAACCTGTGTTAAATTCTCTGACTTGTTGATGACTATGTATTTTGTTGGACTAAGTTAGAGTGACGACTCACTTTTCAACAAGAGTTTTCCAGTGTATACTAAGGTAAACATTTTATAAGAGCTTTACTGTCTTCCTCTCTACCTTCTCTAATCACTGACGGTTCTCCATCCCTACCAGTCACTCCCTCCACCTTACTCCTTCTGGAAACCCACTACCCGATCAAGAGATAGAAATGACACCACAACTACGTACATCATTGTACCGTACCTTAATGTGAACTAGAATCGACTCTTCACTACCGTACCTTGATGTTTGTGAGTGACATGGTTACATATGAAAGACCTAAATTGTAGACATCAATTCTACATTGAACCACCTTTGATCTATTTCTCACGTCCTTAGAGGTGTTAAAAAATACTTAACGTAGTTTTAATTTTCAAATTTATGGAAACGCAACCGTTGAGTACCGGTAACCCGGGTTAGACTCCGACGTACTAGAATATTTATTTCAAAATTATCATGGGTCAGTCGGGGTAAACAAATATATAGATAACGATAAAAGTTTGATGTCTCCATCTCAACGTATCATCAACATTGTCTCTGGTTTATCAGACGTCAATATTTATGAAAAACCGGAAATGTCTTCATCCAACGATTACTCACTTACTTTTATATCATTAATTTTTACTAAACACCCTCTTATTATTCTTTCAAAATTCTACGTAAAATAAGTACATAAATGTCTATCTGACCTTCCTATATATATGTATATATATACCATGTGTATGTTGTGTATTAATGGGTCTCACACTTCTTTTTTCCACTTTGAACTCAAAGGATTTAAAAGTTAAAAAGATATATATAATACGTAACGACAAATTTTCTTTCTTACTGTAAATTTTTTTGAAAACTATCTTTTCTAAGATTTTGTTACTGTAATTGAATGGATAAAGATTGAAATGGGATTGACCTCAGAGTCCTCTGATAATTTCACCGATAACAAAAATATGTAACCAAGTGTTAGAATTCTGTTAAAAATTTTACTCCTTTCACTAGACCTTCGTTAGTTGTCAAAACAGATCATACAATTGTTACTATTTATTCGTAATGTTTTAGAGTCAAGTTTTTAAAATATTCTTTGGACCTCTCCTAATACCGACGTCACTTCAACCTTTTTTAAGATGAACTCTCATCTGTAAGAGAAAGACTCGACCTTCAATTCTTACGAAACATCTCTGTGAATAGTTAGGTGTAATGAATATAAAGTGGAATATTTCTGTAACGTTTCTTCCTTTTAATAAATCAACAGTCACTTAGTTTTTGAGAACTCAGGAAACGTCAGATCTTGTACGTTTATACTCGTTATGTCTGTAGAAAGACCCGGGATGTCGTTTCCCCGACCGTATGATCGGTTTTGAATAATAGAGTCCTTGTACTCAATATTTTATTTTCCTTAACTCTGATTCCTTTAATCCTACCGTCTCTTATGGGGTAAAAGAAAGACGAAAGAGGGGTGTAGGATACCATTTCCCTGAATCTTTGTGCCTCTTGGGACTCCTGTCCCTCCTTACTCCTGTTTTCTTTTTTTTTTTGTTGACCTTAGGCCTTTCGACTCCTGTACCATTGGTTGAACCTCCTGTATTTTGATGTAGTTTTAGGTGAAGGGTTCGACTACCGTCTTTTTTTTTGGCTCTTGGTAGGTCTAAATGTGTGTCTTGGGAAGTTTTAGTGTCTTTGAAGACTTCGTCCTGTATGGAGACTGTGTCCCTGACCTATCTACTCCTTCTTCTCTAACGTTTTTATACCTCTTAGTCCCTCTTTCAGAAGATTTTTCTCCATCTCTAAGGATCTGAAAAGAGGGAAGTAGGGTGTCGGCGACGCACTAACGGAAAGAGGTTGAGATCGTCTTCTGATGAGAAGTCTTTCCTATTCTGCCTTCCAGACACATGCTCAGTTGTTCTCCGTGTCGACTTCCGTACCCATCCATCTGTGGTGAGTATATGTGTATCAACTAAGAGTTATAAACACGATCATTGTAAGGTATATAGGGACGGTTCGTGATTTACCCGTTTATGACTGTAATGAGGACCCCCTTTATGTTTCAATTTGAGGACTCGGAGACCCAGTGTAAAATTGGAGGAAACATAAACAAGTTTCTGTGGAATTTATATCAACTAAGTTGTTGTGACTTGAGTATCGGTTCGTGTATGAAGTTCGACCGTACTTCTAATAGATTGTATAAAATCTATACATCGGGACGTTGTGATACGCACCCTCGGAAAATTTGTCACTTTGGTAGTTCTTTTTCATGTAGTAATACTTTTCGTACCGTACTTCATCTGGTATTTCACAAGTGAACAAATGTCATCCTGTCGACTTTGTTCGTCCGTCTCGCAGTGTAGCACGATGGGATGGACCCTCACACCCACAATCTACTGAGTTGAAAATTTGACGATACATGTACCGACACTAGTCGGCACTTTCGTGGAAACTGATGACTAATTTCCAATATTTAAAATAACTCATCCAGTTAAACGTTTCTCCTTGAGGTACCAATTACTCCTGATTGACGTATACACTGTATACACACGTATTAGATCACTAATTAGAGTAAATGTCACTACGACTTTCGTCTTTTATAGGGTGTGGGTGGAAGGAGATGAACCGAGTGTCTTGAGACGGACGGTCTGGGAATGAGAGTTCCGTCCTACGTTCGAAAGGACTCTTATATTAGTAAGGTACCTCTTTCTCGATTTCTATGACTGTGACCCTTCTAAGTCCTTTGTCGAGTGGGGTCTGGTGGGATGTTATTTTCGAGTTTTAGTAGACTACGATGGGTAGGTAAGTCAGAGGTCACAAAAGAAGGAGGTTAGAATTGACACTTGTTGTCTGTTCTTAAAGGTTTCTAGACTCCCTTCAGAGGTCGTACATTCGGGTATCGTTTGTGATATTTCCTCTTAAGTTCGAGAATCTTTAATTTTCGGAATGTACTCTTTAACGTCCGTCTTAATCACCTCAGAGGGATTTTCATCTCATTTTACTGTATCTTTATGACTTTGTATTCGTTTAATGTCATGGAGAGGTCTTCCAGGATGAGGTTTTATCTTTAAGTCCTCTGTTTCCTCTTTTATGTTCCTTCTTTTATTTTTATTAAAATTTGATAAAGGTCTTCACTTTCCTGTAGTCAGAGGATTCTATGTCGTGTTTACTTTTATCTAGACATGGTCATAATAACATTTTAAAATATTGTGACCTCTGTCTAAGATAACTGAATCTTTTTTCAATTGAATGTTTCATAGTCCTCAGTCTTACCGAAGTCTAAGTGTTTGTTATTTTTACTTTTATTCGTCCCTTTTAAAAAGATTTGAAGACTACCTTTTATTGGACGTTAGATCTCAAAGTATGGGTATGTTAGATGGTTAGTCTATACCCCCATCTTGTGTAAAGGTCTGTTCATTCGGAAGTTTCTGATGTAGGATACAAGAGACAGAGTTCTTAATGACCTCCTATATATGAGGTGTACCACTCATGTTCTATGTCGTTGTCCGTAAGTTGTGTTCCCCCTCTTCCTACTGTCCTGCTGTCGACCCGGGGCCTCGATCTCTTCGTTGGTCGAGGCTGACCTCCTCTCACTGGTTCTATGTCTATACGACTTCCATCAGTCTTGGATCTATAAGTGTCGGAAACATTAGATTCCTATGATAGAGGATATAAATAGACCGAGAGTAAGACAAGACATGAACCAAATGAACTGGTTTAGGGTCTTTTCACGGATGAACGAGAAGTATAACTACAGATCTAGTCGACTCCTCTGAGTAGAGTGAGGTGTCCTTCCGAGACGTGAGTAGAGAAGTCTCTGCCTCTCTCCAGTACGGTTCACCTCTTCGTCTTTTGTTTTGCTGATTCGTCTGTCGACGATTCGGATAAAACCGTCCTCTAGGTCCTACGAGGTTGACACCACTGAACACAAGGGTCCTGAGTGAGTAGTGGGTCAAGTCTGTAGATGTGTACCCCAAGGAATTTTGTGATCCTCGACTTCTGAGTCTGATAAGTCGATAGAAGAGTTCCTACGGAACTAGTTTCTCAGTGACTGGATCTGAACACGAAGAGTCCACAAGTTTCGATTTGTTCTATAACACAAGTATCCCTATGGTACGTCTACAGCTAATTATATTTTCAGATCTAACATTCTCAATGGTTTCCCTTCTTATTTAACTTATTTTTGTGTCCACCAAAGACACAAGATAAAGAATTGAACTTATTGCGCAAGATGAATTGAACTTATTGACCTTACAAATAATATATAAGAGGACATTCAAAATGTTCATTTTTAGTTCCGGTAATCTTAGAAATGGAAGAAGACTGGAAATTGACCTTGTTCATTCGACTTATTTTATATGATTACCGTTGTGTGTTCTTCCTTATATTTTCATAACTATTAAGTTTCAATGACTGTTAGAAATATTTCAAGACATCACCAGTGGACTTCACTAGACTACTGTAGTGTTACCTACACACCTATGCAGTATCCACCGTATTTAATATTGTCGAGAGCTATGAAACTGAACATTTTATTCAAGATTTCATAGGTTTTTTCACTGAAATATGGTTAATGTCTGTCACAAATTTGTTTTATCCAGGGATTTTATGTCGTCCGTTTAAGAAGTCATTAAAAATTGGTGATAGACCCTACGGACTCCGGAAGAAAGACCGATTCTGACTTAGATCCAGGAAAATTTAAATTCGTTAAAAAAAGACTTTATAGACAGGTTTATCGGTAAGTAAAATATAATGAATGATTAGTGAATGACTTGCGGTTCGAGACAAGATCTGTGACCTCTATTGAAACATTTCTTTTTATGAGACGGGAGTCACACAAGATCACTCTCTGACTTTTCTATTGTAGAGTCTACGGTTTTCTACAATGTCTCTTGTATTTTTTTCTTTCCTTGTATTTCTTACGTCTCTTTCCAAACTCGATAATACTTTTTGTACCAGTCCCTTTTCAAATACCCCATCCACTGTTAACTCATAGTGGGAATTCTTCTAAATAAATGTCAATTCCCGTGAAGTCTCCCTTGTCGTTCATGGTTCTAAGAGTAAAGTTCACTATGAATAGCGTTACTGAACTGTAACGACCAGTATAAAACAACGTGTGTGGGACGGGGGAACCTGTTACGACAGGAACTTCCACTTTGAGGGAATAATGAATCCTGTGGTATGTAAATTTGTATCTCGACTTCAAAGGTTGGTAACAAATATGTACTGAGTGTAGTATTTATAAAGTTTTTCAATACTTGAATACAAGGACTAATTTTAGTTCTAGAAATATAAACCTTCTATTAGACGGGTTTAGTGTTACAAAGAGTCCTTCTGATTACCGAAAATCAGTGTAAGAGGATTGACGTTTTATATATTGTACAACTGAATTTGGTAAACTCAGTCCACACCATTTTAATCTTCAAGGTGTCTACCTCACACTTGTGGTGGTTCAGTTTCATTGTAAGGTGTAGAACAATTCTAAGAACACCAAATTTTTTGGAGGTTTACTCTGTCGATGGTTTTATATACCAGTAGAGAAATCCTAAATCATGTAAGGGTTTTGTTTATATTTAGTAGTAGACCGGGAAACGAAGATGTCCAACCGTAAATTTAAGTACGAGAGGTCAAAAGATGAAGACATTGTTCGAGAAGTCGTTTAAAAAAAAACATAGTTACAGTCATCTCGTGAATTACGATGACAAAAGGTGTTGAGAAATTTAAGATGTCATTAATGAATTCTAAATCTTATGTATTGTATGTCTCTTTCTATTGTGGATAGTCGAATCCTTTTCGGTGTTAATTTAATGTCTACTTCCGTGAAGGATTATTAAATCTATAGTTTATATCGAATGGACGATTCTTACCAACCCGGGGTCGGTAAGACATGGGACGAGTCTGGTTGTCACAGGTCTAAAAAAAAAAAAAAAGTCTTGTCAGGTCAATTGTTTCGTAATCAGTGTCTGTGTACTTGTTCCTAGTGATTGTTGAACAGACAACGTTCTTTCAGTGTGAATGGTTTATTAATTGTTAACACTACCATAGTAACGAACTCGGAACTTTTTCAATTTTTTTTTTTAGAGTGGTTTTCTGGCCCTCAAAAAAGTTGATACATAAAATTAGTCATACTTACCAAGGTTCGTAATTTATTATGACTTTTCTGTTCGAGAGATCAAACTTGAATTCATTTATAAAGACTAAAACTCGGTCCATGAGTGACTTCGGTTCCTTCAAAAGAACTAATAAAGAACAAAGGACAGAAGTGACAAGGATTTAAGGTTTTTGTTCAGTCGGTCATTGACTCAGGGTTACTGGAACTATAACAAAATGGTGGGAAAACTTTATTGGGAAACGTATGTCGTTACCCTTTAAATCGAAGGTTGGTCACCTTGGAAGAGTTCCTTCGAGAAGAACGGTGAGAACAAAGTTTAAACTTAAAAATTGACCCAATGAAAAGTTGTATGTCCTTTAGTTTGGTGAATTCAGAACTTTTCCTCACCTTTCGAAAGTTTCTTTATAAACTCTTGTAGACGTTTTCCGTTGACCCTGTTGACATGTTTATTTACTTCTTATTTAGTTAAGGTAAATTCAATGCTTCTATAAAAAGGAAATTAAATAGGTTTGTAAAGTACAGGTGACAATAAATAAATTCGTTTAAATTCGGGTATAATTTAAGATTTTATAATGGTATAAATGTTCTGTCGACCGTCTCTTTTGGACCACTATATTTATGTTTATGACATGACAAAAAACAAAAAGTTTTTTATGGACGGTTATTTTTACCGTCTGACTTGTCAAAAGAGAGAAACTTCTAGGAGCAAGTAAAAAATTACAAATTCAGGGATTACCCCTTTCGTGGAATAGAATTTACAAGGTGATAGTATCGAAATCTGGGAGTTGTAAGAAGAAGTTCAAGTCGTCGAGAAAAAGGACGGAAGAAAAGAGGTCAAACTTCCGATTAAACAATCGAAAGAAGAGGTGAGAGGCAAGGACACGTTCTTTTACAAGTACAATGAGTCTAGAAGTGTGACTACATCTGATTGAAATGTTTTCTTTGAGGGGTACTCGTATGGACGCGGCGGGGTCGAGAAAGACTTAGAGTGTAGACTCTGATCAAATGGAACGCGAGAAGAAACTATCGAACGAAAGCACGAGAAAACAGGAGGAACGAAAGTGAAAATCTTGCACCAACCCAACTGTAGAATCCCTCTAGTGACAATAACTAGTAGACGTAAGCAAGTTGAACGAAACGACACTCAGGAAAGAATCCATTCTGTAACTCTCCATAAGGACAAAATCTTCTATCAGCCTAAACAAACCCGACTTTCTTTCTATTTTACCTTTAGCCCAAGAAAAGGTGAGGATGATTTTTTGTCGAGTGATTACCGTGTATAACAACGAACAGTGTTACCACAACTTTCGGTGTTTCTCCATTTCGGGACTCTTTTATTAGACATGTGAGCAAGGATGTGACGTATGAAGTTTATCGAGTCTTGTGATACGGAATGGAAACCAACTATAAACTATTCGACACCTACCAATATATTTAAACTCATACATGGAATTTTTTTTTTGTGTTTGTGTGTTTTTAGTACATAATTGTTCAGGTGAAAGTCAAGTCGCTTTTGTAATGGCTCAAGGAGGATATAAGAAATCACAAAAGTGTCAAGTTTTATTGTTAACACAGACGATGTAAAAATTTATAAAGCTAAATGTTGATTCTTTGAGGTCATGAAACCGGTGGAGTACGTTTTTCAACTGAGTAACCTTTTCTGAGACTACGACCCTCCCTAACCCCCGTCCTCCTCTTCCCCTGTTGTCTCCTACTCTACCGACCTACCATAGTGACTGAGCTACCTGCACTCAGACTCACTTGAGGCCCTCAACCACTACCTGTCCCTCCGGACCGCACGACGCTGAGTACCCCAGCGTTTCTCAGCCTGTGCTGACTCGCTGACTGACTTGACTTGACTTTACTTATAAGTGACTTTCCTGACTACGACTTCGAGGTTTAGAAACCGGTGGACTACACTTCTCGGTTAAGTGATCTTTTCTAGGACTACGACCCTTTGTGACTCCTGTCCTCAAACTCGTTTGACGCTCTCTCTCACTCCCAAGTCCCTTTGGACCACACGACGTCAAGGTACCCCAGTGTTTTCTCAGTCTGTGGTGAATCACTGACTTGTTTTTGTTTGACTTTATAAAAGGGTTTTATACATGAAAAGGTTTTTCAGTTACATAAGTCATGAAATTTTAATAATGACATGAAGGTCGTCATTTTGTCTATGAATTCTATGAATGATGTTTATCTAAGTGTTAGGGTGAAAAGAAACCGAAGAAGTTCTTGATGTCATTGCTAGAGAAGGAGGAGTCTGGGTAGATCGAGTAAGTGACCGTCCAGGACTAGGAGCTTCCCAAGTTCTCATAAGTCAAAATGTGTTGAAAACCAACTCAAAAGGTTTTACTTCTATCTCCTCCCCTTTTTTTATGGTGAATAATAATGTGATATACAATGACTTTGATGTGATTTCTCGATTCCTTTGTTGTCGGAAAAAAGTTTAAGTGTTTGAATAAACGGGGTAGACAATGAAGGACAGTGTTAATCGAGATAGGTCGGAACGGAAAGGGGACAGTAAGACGACTGTCCTTCCTTTTTGGATAGACATAGAATTGTGTCAAAATCGTGTAATTTGTTCTACCTTCAAAAGGATATATTGTAATAGAAAAAATTTCGGAACTTTTCGTAATCGGGTAGACAGAGTAGTTTCATAAGTTTATTGAGTTTTTTACATTGGGAACAGGACGTGACCCTAGATGTATACTATCAGTAGTCCGTTGTGTCTGGAAAACTCGTCTACATTTGTGGAGTAATCAAAGAGAGTCTCTTTAGTGGAACTACACCCACTACTAAATGGTTTGCAAGTCGATCTTTCAATACGATTAGTCCAACTTCTCTGTTTGAGACTAGATGAAGAGTCTTGTGGAAAAGTACTTCTACTTCTCATATATATGACTCTTCAGTCTTACCAAGAAGTCGGCTTCTCTGATCTTCATGGTATAGGAGGTTCACATACACTGGAACATGAAATTAGGACAATAAGGTAGTACTGAGTCCAGTTTCGATGTCTTTCACCGAGAGTCACAAAGGTGAATGACAATATAAGTCGAAGTCCTGAGAATTATCGTTTTATGTTCACTTTCCAATCCCTTTTACATAATAAAAGTTTTGTGCCTAAGACTGACTCATTAAAAACTCTAAAACGACACGCTAATGTCTGAAATAAACTTTTACTTTTGTTCGTTCTTCAGTTTCTTTTCAGTGGTATGAAGAGACGGAAGAGAAATATCATCAGTAAGTTTTGAAGGAGATTCGCTAACGACAGATGAACTTACCTTGGAAGGTTAAGTCGTAATAGGTCTCGAGGTTAAAGTAGTAGTAGTATAACGAGTATTTTGAACTTACATTTCTCTTTTGTATTGTACTTTTCACTTACATTTCTGATATCGTAAATTTACAATTAAAATGAGGACATGTTATAAATTCCTGATGGTACTCTAGTTGATTAGTTCATAATCCTCTCTAAATCGTGGCATTAGTATACTACACCTTCTGTAAGATGAGTCGTAAGATTTTGACTGTAGTTCTGACTTTTATCCGAAAGTAAATTGTACTTTTACTGGTGACTATATTCTTTTTTTGCGGATGTGTTACCCTCTTTTATAAACCTTTACAATTCTGGTAATTTTCCAATTATGGGTTATATGTATTTGTCAAGTATTTTGAGTTGTGGTTTTTTTTTTTTTTTCGGGTTTATTAGACTAATTTTTACCCGTCTTCTGTATTTGTCTGTAATAAGGTTTCTCCTTTATGTCTACCAGTTGTCCGGTATTTTCTACAAGTTTTAACGGTTAATCGTCCCTTTACGTTTGGTTTTGATGTTACACCATAGGGGAGTGTGGACAAACTTACCGATAGTCTTTGTTATTTTTATTGTATATGACCACTCCTACACCCCTTTTCCCTTAGGAACATGTGACAACCATCCTTACGTTTATCTACATCGGTTATATCTTTTGTGATACATTCGAAGAGTTTTTTGATTTTGTCTTAATGGTATACTGGGTGGTTAAGGTGAAGTCCCATATATAAACTTTCTTTGTTTTTGTGATTGAACCTTTCTATACACATAGGGTTACAAGTATCTTCGTGATAAATATTATCGATTCCGTGTCTTCCTTGGATTCGTGGGTAGTTGTCTACTATTTCTACACCATACACATATGTGTGCATATTTGTGTGTGTGTGTTCTGATGATGAGTCTGTATTTTTTCTTACTTTAAAACGGTAGACGTCGTTGTACCTACCTGAACTTCCCATAATGCGATTCACTTTCTGTTTATGACATACTATAACGAATATACGTCTTGGATTCTTTTACGTTAATCACTTATGTTTTTTATGAGTTATACCTCATGTTTGATCACCAATGGTCACCTCTCCCTTCCCTGCTCCCCGTTTTATCCCCGTTTAATTCTACGTATTTTTGATAATCCATATTTTATTCCTGTATGACATGTTATCGGTTATAAAATGTTGATATTTATAAAGTATTATTTATATTTACCTTATATTAGAAATTTTGACACTTGGTGATATGACATATGGACAATAAATATATTGTAACATGGAGTTGATATCAAATTAAAAATTTTTCTTTCCGTCAGTAAGACAAGTCGAACTTGTTTAGGATCCGTCTTTAGAAATGGAGTCTTATAAAGTCTATGAAGGTATAAGTTACTAATACGTTCGATTATCTAACACATTTATTTACCACAATTACGTGTCTAAAGTGAGAAACAAATCTACTATAAATGACATAATAAGTTTACGACATTTGTGACAGTCCCAAACATCTTAATTCCCCACTACATTGAGGACTTTTCACTCCAATAATTATTGTCAAACGGATAAAGAACCTCTTTTCTCCCTTTACTTATGAGTGACTTTTCTGTTTCAATCTTGGAAATAGAATCCATAAGGAACTTCCTTAAATAAGTAGTAAATAAATTGTCAGACTTGAAGACGGTATGCGGTCTATGGTATAACCAGAACCCTACATTGTCATTCTTTTTGTGAGTTTTTTGTTTTCTTTTCCCTTTTTTTATCTTAAAACAAATACGGGACCGGTTACGAACTTCTATTGTATGAGAATTCTCTAATCCTAGTCTCTCCAAGTCTTGGTTTAATAGTCTAAGATGTTCCTTACAGTCCTCCAAACTAGTCAGTGAAAGACTGAATTTGTGTAAGAAAGGTCTTACTTTTGACCCCGGTAAAATACTAGACAATAATTTTCTGTGTCAGATTGTGACTTTCAAGATCGAAACCCAAGGTTACGGTATTACATATGATCCTTGACCACAATTTTCCGAGGGGTAAACCTTTGGAATGGAAAAGTTTGGAGAGTAGTACATCCCAGTTGACAAGTAAGGAGGAGTACTGACTCCTGCAGTTCCTTATGAGTCATTTCGCTGAAAAACAAAGGAGAAGGGTCTTCTTCACTAAAAGATGTCGGGGTTCTCCAGACGGTCCCCGTCTGTCTAGGAGTAGACTACTCGGACGTGCCAGCATAGATGACAGTAGTGGTGGAGGAAGGAGTAGTGGGTGTAGAAGGGTGAGTGACAGTAGAAGCCGGAGTCTAAAGGATTTCAGTCTCGGTATTCAATTGACAGTTTTGTTGAACTTTTTGTTGTCTTGGTTTACTGAAATGTGTTCATTTTAAACTCCCATAAAGTCCGTCCTACGAACAAATCCGTTCTTGTCGACACGACAAACTGGACATACTAAACCAACCTTTTCATTACTTGATCGTTAGTTCGCTGAACCTGAAATCGGGGTAGATAACTACCGAACATCCCTGGAGTTCAGGATTTTACTCTTCTGAGTCTGACTTGCGAGAGTTTCCAGAGAAGGTCGATATTGATTACCAATATCAGGATGCCTTCGTTGTCAGTCCCGTAAGGACGAAGTTTTGTTCGGTGTGCATGACATAGAGGTAAGGGAGAAGGAGAAGACAACCGAATGACCGGACTTCCTACTTTAGTAGAAGTTCATTCAATAGGCCTAATAGTTTTAGTTTTAGTAGTAGTTCTCGACGTTGTTACAGTCCTAGTTTTAGATTGGCTCCAGGATCTTCTTTTTTGTTTTTAACTCGTCATTAAGGGTTCTTTCGTACTAAGTAAGTGAGTTGATTATATTAAGCCGTCGATAATGTACGGACTGAGATGTATGATTTTTTGTCACTGATTTTAAAAATTTTCAAGTCCTTATTTTTGTATTGACGTTCTTTTAAATTTTTTCTTTTTCAGGGAGACCAAGTTTATGGGTGACCATTTTGTATCTAGATTTTATAATTCGAAACAGATAAATCGTTTTAAGTTTCGAAAATGGGTGTCCTTTTTTAACCCGAAATTCAAGTAGACAATCTTCTTTGTTTAATAATCCGACCATGTTTTCATCAACACCAAAACCTGACACTTAAAATGTAGTAATATTGATCCGAGTTTGTGTAGAAATAATTAGTTCCATCCTTGGTAATATTAGTTGTGTAAAAACGATTACTCTTTATTCGAATAAGGATATCACATTTTTAGGTACTAAGTCCTAAGTCACTTGAGGGTCTTTCATAAAAGATGTAGGATAACCAACACCTTCATAAAAGGGACGTTTCAACAACTTTACGAACTTCTTCACCATCAGTCAACCGCTCTCCAGTTCGTTTATACCGTATACTTCATGTTGAAACATCGGGTTAAGTAAGTCGAAGACTTCACAACCAACACACTACACACTAGTTCACAACGACACCTCTTGATCCGGGTAATACACTGGTTATGACCGACATCCGAAACGTAAAAAACCACATAGAGTAACTAAACGACTCGTATGAAGAGTCGACATTACCAAAACCACCCTAAGTCTTTCGACGTCACCTAGTCCGGTCGTCGTCTGGTGGTTTGTCACTAGTACTGGAAAAAACCCCACGTTCAAACTGAAACCCTTAACGAAACCTCGAAGAGGTAAGTTGGTGTCTCGACCAATAGAGGTCGACAACATAGTTTAGGTGAAAAAGTGACATACAGTGTTAGACTAGTTCTTTACCAAGTAACGACGTATGTTATTTTCTGTAAAGTTTTACTAAAAAAACTCAAAGTCAGTCGAGTGTTCCGTGGGTGAATAGTTCGGAAAAGTAGAAAGGTTAAACGAAGTTTACAGCTTACTGTCATCTTACCAATTGTGGCTCAAGAACCGTTGAAGAGTCCCTCGACATTCTCCTAGTCGACACTACCAACGAGAGTTAACCAGTGATAGTTGGAAGAGAATAGCCGGTGATACGAGGGAGTAGAAGTTCCGAGAGCAGAGGAAACGTTTTGAAGAAGTTGATGATGACGTGATATTCAAAGAATCGTCAAGGACTCGGATTACTCATCGACTACAACACTTAACAGAGGTGACGAAATACTGGTACTGGGTCAAAACTTGAGTTTTTTTTTTTTTTTTTAACGAGTTTAAACGAAAAACAGATTGTAGTAAAGATGTCAGATTTTATTTGTACTTTACTTGTCGTTCATTATTCAGTAATCATTTTTTTGTGTATTTCGTCCTTTACGTGTAATTTTACTACATATTGTATTGGTGAAAACGATTTCTTACCTAAGGGTATAGTTTCCCGTTTCAAGTTATTACGTTTAGTGTTAATGAAAACGTGGTTGGATTGTTCATAGACATCGGACACTTTGAGGACAGAAAAGTCTGAAAAACAGGAAAATCTGATACTCTAAAATAGTTTAGGGTTGGACAAAGAAACCGACACAAGAAGATATACATTTTTATAATCAGGATCTTTGTGAAAGATCAAGTTTGGACATTTGACTGTACCGAAAGTTGTGGGAAGTGTCTCACCGGTAATGAACTGGAGGTCGGAACAAAGTGTAATTGGGAATGGGAAGGAAGGTCCGGATGATGTCTATTTTCCACACGTCTAAGGATATAAATACGAAAAAGAACCTCATAGGAGAGAAGGAGTGGGGTGGACGTAGATGGATGAATTCAAGATGGATTCTGTAGTTAGTGCTGTAGAAACCCCGAAATGTTGTTAAGTAAGTAAACATGATACTAACATTAAAGGGTAAGAAACAGATAGAGAGGGTCGACTACTATTAATTCTCCAGTCTCTGTTACAAAAAAAGACTAAATTGGGTTTGAGCCAGTATCACGTTGATTTTTTTAAACGTCTTACCTAATTTACTTACTTACTGTGTACTGTTCACAACCAGTTATTAATTCCGTCAAATCATTCTTTATAGTTTGTGGTGTAGACACCTGAAGACAAACAAGTAAAATCAGGACCATGACGTTTTTTCTCGGGTTTGTAATAATTAAAAACCACATAGATCTTATTTGCCATTCTACCTGAAGATATTTTATGAAGAGATGTGAGAACCCTATTTAAGACTTGCGTTTGTCTACTTCATAAAAGTACTGACGTGCTGTACTTACATTCCGACTCAATAGTGACAAAGGAAACACTCTCCAATCCAGTTCCGATTTTAAGGGGATGATCTAGTGGTTTTTATTAAAAGGGTGAAAAGAGAGGTTTATCCTTGAAATTTCTAATTCTTAAACTACCGTTTTTTCTCTGCGACTAGTGTCAATGGGAAGGATTAAATTACTAAAGATTAGACTTAAGTTTATGTAGAGTTAACAAGGTTGTGAAATAGTCCATGTCTTTTTGAAACATAGTAATGATATACAACGAAAAACATTTTATTTCGAGACAGGTGAACTTCAATTTTAATATGTATGGACTTTGTCCTCGACGAAATAAATTGTTAGGTTGTAGAAGGAGTTTGAGACTACGTTTGTGACTCCTTCCGTTGAATTAAGGTGACCAGAACTTTTTATTTAATACGTTACCAATCTAAATCTTTATGAAAACTTGATGATTCTCAACTTCAAGGGGGGTTTAAGTACAGGTAGGTCAAGTCTTTCACTGGACCAAACCTTTGTCCAAGGAGTGTCTACATTAATCAATTCTACTCTACTATGACCTACTACCACACAGGAATATTCCTCCGGTGCACTTCTGTTATTCTGTGTGTTCCCTCTTTCCGCATACTTCTACCTCCTTCTGACCTCACGATATGGATGTCCGTTGTCCTTTGATTCCTAACGACCGTTGATGGTCTTTGATCCTCTGTCCGTGTCTTTCTAAGAAGGACACTCCGGGGCTCTTCCTTGTTGGAAGGTTTTCGAACGAAAGTCTGAAGAACACTGTCTTATGTAGGGGCAACAAAATTCGGTGGGTCACCATTATACACCATTAAACAATGCCGTTAAGATGATTGTATTGGTATAAGACGTAACAGAGTGAATATGAGGTCAATGGTTAAAACTTGTACGTATAGGGGTAGTAGAGTTTTCGTTGAAGGAACATTATGAAGTGTTTTGAATTAGATCATATAGTGAAGTGAATTAGGATAGCTGAGGTACTCAACAGTCGTACAAAATCAGTTTGTGTTCGATACTTTCCAATTTACCGTACTAACGGACTCTGATCAATTCACTCCAAACCCCCTAAGTTTAGGACCAGAGTGTTGCGGTGAGAAGTTTAAAGTTTTGTTTTAATCAGAGGAGGATGGATTTGGTCTCCATTACAGGAGTCGAGACCATAACCGTGTTGAAAAGAGACTTAACCGACGAATTTAGGATCCTTCTAGTATATAGTAACAATGGGTGAGTGACAAAACTTGAAGACGTATGTCAATGAAGTGTAGATAAAGGACCCGTGGTAGAATGAGTACCGATTGGTCCCGTGTCTACTGTCAATCTACAACGAATTAGATGTAGATCAGGTTAGAAAATAAGTCAAGTCAGCAAGTCAGCACAGACTGAGACTCTACGGTACTTGACATCGTACGGTCCGAAGGGACAGATAGTGGTTGAGGGCCTCAAATGAGTTTGAGTACAGGTAACGTTGTCGCTACGGTAGGTTGGTAGAATAGGAGACAGCAGGGGAAGAGGGTGGAAGTTAACAAGGGTCGTAGTCCCAGAAAAGTTTACTCAGTCAAGAAGTGTAGTCCACCGGTTTCATAACCTTAAAGTCGAAGTCGTAGTCAGGAAGGTTACTTGTAACTCCTGACTAAAGGAAATCCTACCTGACCAACCTAGAGGGACGTCAGGTTCCCTGAGAGAGTTCTCAGAAGAGGTTGTGGTGTCAAGTTTTCGTAGTTAAGAAACCGTGAGTCGAAAGAAATATCGGGTTGAGAGTGTAGGTATGCACTGATGACCTTTTCGGTATAGAAACTGATCAGTCTAGAAACGACCGTTTCGTTACAGAGACGAAAACTTATACGACAGATCCAACCAGGATAGAAAGGAAGGTTCTTCGTTCGCAGAAAATTAAAGTACCGACGTCAGTGGTAGACGTCACTAAAACCTCGGGGGGTTTTATTTCGGACAGTGATAAAGGTGACAAAGGGGTAGATAGACGGTACTTCACTACCCTGGTCTACGGTAATCAAAAGACTTACGACTTAAAATTCGGTTGAAAAGTGAGAAGAGAAAGTGAAAGTAGTTCGCCAGAAATCAAAAAACAAAAGACGACATTCCCACTACAGTAGACGTATAGACTCCAATAACTATAAAGAAGGTCATCGGAACTAAGGTCGAACATGAAGTAGGTCGGGTCACAAAGAGTACTACATGAGACGTATATTCAATTTATTCGTCCCACTGTTATATGTCGGAACTGCATGAGGAAAGGGATAGACCTTGGTCAGACAACAAGGTACAGGTCAAGGTTGACAACGAAGAACTGGACGTATGTCTAAAGAGTTCTCCTTCCAGTCCACCAGACCATAAGGGTAGAGAAAGTCTTAAAAGGTCAAACAACATTAGGTGTATCAGTTTCCGATAATGACGGTCTAATTTTGAGGAACAGATGAGACACAGGTCTAAGGAATGACAATGAGTCATTACCTTGGAGGTGTATTTTAGTTCAGGTCAAGGAATGTAGTACCTGATTAAGTTTCATTAAATACCTCGTGTGTACACGATCTGTGTTACTGGGTGTTATGATGGAGTACAGGGAAGAAAGACTTACGTTACTAGGAAGAGAGAAGTGATCTTAGGTGGGAAAAATCACCGGTCGAGTCAAAGAAACAAGAGGTACTTCGAGAAGGGCTAATGACAAGACCTTGAAATGACACAGTTGAGAGAGTAAGACGTGTGGTATGTTAGATGAAGTTGTACCCGACCGTGTATAAAAGACTGACCAGAGATTCGAAATCAAAGTATAAAAGTTGGTGTGTCAACTGTTACATTCTTAGTGATGTCACACAAGAACCTGGAGTTTTGACATGGTAGGAGTCAGTTCCTCGTCCCTCCTTCGGTTCGACGTGTGAGAGTGGCCGAGTGTCTGTCTCGGACGACTTTCGGTGACTTCTCGTGTTCCCGGATAGATCATTCGAGGATCCCGAAGATTTTCTCAAAAAAGTCCGCGTATTTGTACCCGTTTCTAAACCGAAAGACGATATCTTAGGATAAAGAATTTTCTAAATGACTGTATACCAAGTGTATAATGTGTCAAGTCGGTAAATTTCACGTATTAAATTATTAAAACCATGTATAATGTTATTGAAAAATTTTTGACAACATTTTATACATGAAAATTTTGTGAAACACTAATAGATAGGAACCTGAGACCCCAATTTTTCTCCTTCTAGTCGAACACGAGTTACTTAATGGAAACCTCTTTTCTTAGTGTATATATCTCAAATCTGTCATTGATGTAAAACCTATTTCCGGACAGTGAAAAAATCACCAACGTTGCTAAGACTTAACGAGAGACGACACTGTCGTGGACGAAATGAAGTACTTTTTAAGTCCCTGACTAGTGTGTAATGATTAAAGAAGTGACGGAAAGACATGACGAAATGAAAGACAAAAATCCCGTATAAGTCATGAGGATCAAATGAGTGAAACCACCAAACAATGTGCAATGTCGACTTCTTTGTGTACCCTGGGTAGGTATAAAAACGTAGTACGATGACTTTTGGTTACCGTGAACAAAAAGGTTGTATTAGGTGTATAGGAATATTTATAGTGACTTCACGGGAAGTTATCAGAATCAGACAATCTTCTCAATTGATCTATCACCAATTAAAATAGGTTTTACTTAATTTGTTAGAAAATGACCGGTTATGTTAAATCGGTCTTCTTACAATCCTGAAGTGTTCTTATGTGTCTTCTTGACATGTTTTTTCTAGAAGTTCTGGGTCTATTAGTGCTACACTAGTGAGTGGATCTCGGTCTGTGGGACCTTACACTTCAGTTCACCCGGAATCTTTCGTAGTGATACTTGTTTCGATCACCTCCACTACCTTAAGGTCAACTCGTAAAGTTTAGGACTTTCTACTACGACACTTTCACGACGTGAGTTATACAGTCGTTTAAACGTTTTGAATCGTCACCGGTGTCCTGACCTTTTCCAGTCAAAAGTAAGGTTAGGGTTTCTTTCCGTTACGGTTTCTTACGAGTTTGATGGTGTGTTAACGTGAGTAGAGTGTACGATCATTTCATTACGAGTTTTAAGAGGTTCGGTCTGAAGTCGTCATGCACTTGGCATTTGAAGGTCTACAAGTTCGACCAAAATCTTTTCCGTCTCTTTGGCCTCTCCTTTAACGGTTGTAGACGACCTAGTACCTTTTTCGTTCCCTCAAGGTCTTTTTGTAGATAAAGACGAAATAACTGATACGGTTTCGGAAACTGTCACACCTAGTGTTATTTGAGACCTTTTAAGAGTTTCTCTACCCTTATGGTCTGGTGGACTGGACGGAGAACTCTTTGGATATACATCCAGTCCTTCGTTCTCAATCTTGACCTGTACCTTGTTGTCTGACCAAGGTTTATCCTTTTCTTCATGCAGTTCCGACATATAACAGTGGGACGAATAAATTGAATATACGTCTCATATAGTACTTTTTGTGACCCGACCTTCTTCGTGTTCGATCTTAGTTCTAGCGGCCCTCTTTATAGTTATTGGAGTCAATACGTCTACTGTGGTGGGAATACCGTGTTTCACTTCTCCTCGATTTTTCGGAGAACTACTTTCACTTTCTCCTCTCACTTTTTCAACCGAATTTCGAGTTGCAAGTCTTTTGTTTCTAGTACCGTAGACCAGGGTAGTGAAGTACCCTTTATCTACCCCTTTGTCACAGTCTGCAATAAAACCCCCCGAGGTTTTAGTGACGTCTACCACTGACGTCGGTACTTTAATTTTCTACGAATGAGGAACCTTCCTTTCAATACTGGTTGGGTCTATCGTGTGACTTTTCGTCTCTGTAATGAAACGGTTGTTTCCAGGTAGATCAGTTCGGATACCAAAAGGGTCACCAGTGCATACCTACACTCTCAACCTGACACTTCTTTCGACTCGCGGCTTCTTAACTGCGAAAACTTGACACCACAACCACTTCTGAGAACTCTCAGGGAACCTGACGTTCCTCTAGGTTGGTCAGGTAGGATTTCCTCTAGTCAGGACCCACAAGTGACTTCCTAACTACGACTTCGACTTTGAAATTATGAAACCGGTGGAGTACGCTTCTCCACTGAGAGACCTTTTCTGGGACTACGACCCTCCCTAACCCCCGTCCTCCTCTTCCCCTGTTGTCTCCTACTCTATAGACCTACCGTAGTGGCTGAGTTACCTGTACTCAAACCCATTTGAGGTCCTCAACCATTACCTGTCCCCCCGGACCGCACGACGTTAAGTACCCCAACGTTTCTCAGCCTGTACTGACTCACTGACTTGATTTGACTTTTGCAAATAATGAATCCTATTTCTTTAACTCGGTGAAAGGGAGGAAATTACCCAGTAACCTTCCTTTACTCAGTTATTCTATGTATAGCATGAGGCCTATATTGTCCGAACCCCTTCCACATCTCTTTATCCAAGACCATTTCTACACCATTACCCCATACACCGGAGGGTTCTCTCGATGTTGGATCACCTACTTACTAGTCCACTTGTCAATAACCATTATTGAGAAACCATATTGTACGATTACGGATTGGGAAAACTGAAAAGAATTCGTTGTTCATACCTGACCTCCTCGAATACTAGTGTAGAAGGGGTTCCTTTTTCACATCTGGTACCGTCCTGAGCGCTACTCTTCATCCCCTTTAACTGTGAGAAACATAGAGAGGAAAGACAGATATTCGGGTTATATAAGCAGAAAAAAAAAAAAATTCACGGTTTTCACTATATTTTCAAAGTGTCCTTTTAAATGATATGTGAGTATGATTTGATTTTTCTTCCTGAAGGGACCATCATGTCACCCATTCTTAGACGGACGGTTACGTCTCCTGTACCCAAACTCAGGTCCAGACCTTCTAGGGTGGACGGCACCCTAGTCGATTCGGGCACGAATCTCGGGTACTCGTGGTTGATAACTCGCGTCTAAGTCAAGAGATCGACTGTGGTTAAGAACGGAGTTTGTCAGTGGCACTAAATTTTCACTACCAAATGAGTGAGTGCCGGGAAGTGTGTGTGAGTGTGAGTTTAACGATTTTTCAGAATGACTTCAATGATTTCCGAGAAGAGAGGGTAGAGGGGACATTCCACGTGGCTTCCATGAACACCCTTACTCGAGGCTCCCCGGTCTACCAAGGAAGTCCACGACGTCCATCAGTATCAGTAGCAGTTTCTTGTGAGGTATGAAGGAGACGAGACGAGCGGAAAGAAGTAGAAAATAGATCCCATTATTTGTTTTACCTGTATCATGGACAAGGTTCCTATTTTGGGTCCTTTGAAGGTTACTCGTGTTGAAAGTCTTGTACCCCGTCTACTGGGTACTTGTGAGATCGACTATCCTTACTCTGTTTCTGAAGAACTGTTTGAGTCCTTTGTGTCCTACGGTGTATTTTAATTTTACCTTACTTTTATTAAGAAGGAAGGTAATCTGTGAAGACATGTTGTTAAGTTCGGTTCTTTGTGTGTGTGTGATAAAATGGTCCAATACACCTCTTAATTTTCTGATCCCGCGTGACTTTCCATTCATGTTAAAGGACTTAAATATACGTTTCTTTGAAGAGTTCCGTATTGTGGTTAACCGAAATGTTGTTTCGACTTATACAGACCCAAGGGGTTATGAAGGAAGGTATAATGGGTGTGAATTGTTCATATGAGACTGACTATTAATGGTTTAGCTGGAGAATTTTCGAGGGAACGTAAAAGATTTCGATTGAGTACTCAAAATATAAAGTACTCTACTGGTCCTCCGTTTTTATGTCAAACACCAATACTTTACGGTTATAGAGTACCTTTCGTTTCTGACTCGTATACCAACACGGGATTTATTGTGGTATTTCGTAACAACGACTACCTAATCATTTATAGAAGGTAATGAGATGTTCTCACGAGTGAATTTGTAGAGGTTATTTTTATAAGAGAGGTGTTTTATTTGTACGTACTACATTTTTACTTGTATAAATGACTCTTAATTTAGTGTATAAAACAAAGGGTCTTCTAGTCAATAGACTCTTGTCGTCGACTGATTATATTAATTTTTGTTAGTTGTTAGGTGGATGTTTGAATGACCGATATCTTCTCCTGGATGGAAGACACATCCGTTGTCTTGGGAGACCCCACGTCAGAGCAGACGACGATTTCCTAGAGAAACCGAGGCCACCTGGTCCACTTTTCTGTGTCGAAAGAAGAAGAGATATTTCCCAAAAAAGAAGGACACTCCGAAGTTTCTTTGTCTTAGTGTCATTATTTAGTCTTGTTGTTGTTTTTTGTGACTAATATGGGGGGTGTCCGTAGAAGTTATTCAATACCCTTCCTAGTTGTCTGACAGTTTTGAACGTGAAAGTCCCGTCCTTTGTAGTTGATACAATTTTTTTTTTTGTTGTTTGATGGAAGGAAGTTGTTTGGAAAAACCCCCTCCATGAGGCACGGTTTGGATCAATGGTCACGACCCTTATACCGCTACCCTTTCAATTTCAAGGACAAGAGGTGTCCGTTTAGTGGCTCTTGGCCCAAAGTCCACTTCCGTTCGTTTTGTTCTGTGTCCTTACCCATTGCTGAGTAGTCAATGAAATTTCATCCCCGAGTCTCTTCCAGGGGCTCTCAGACTTGGTCTTACCCTCAGGTGGTGTCCTTTTAGACTCCTTCTCAATGTTCGTCCTCTTTGTGAAGACATGGTTGATAATTTTGGTACTGTGTTGTCGACTTCAACTTTATGTCCTAAGTGGTAGCAAGATGGAAGAGCAAAGTGACGAGTTGGAGCTCAAATATTTGACTTTCTAGTAAGGTCAACTCATCCGGGTTAGAATCTTCGAGCAGAAGGGGTCTCATCTGTCTACTCGTCTGTGGACGGTGACGTTGCAGACCTCTGTGCTCGTTTGGGGAGAGGCGGACTGCAGTGCCTCGTGACCCACAGCGTAGACACACGAAACAATATCCAACAATCCGGAGATCCTCCCATTTCGCATCCGGTAGGGGAAGACAGATGAGGTGTCCGTGCGATCCGGCATCTTCGGGGCGAGATTTGACGTTTGATACGGGCGCCACCACTCCCACTGGGTTTGGCTCTGTTACCCGGGTTTCGGCGGACGGAAATGGAAGCCTGCACGGTAGGGTCAAGGTCCTACGTCTTCGGTAACCGAATCCCCTGGGTCGGACCGGAGACGGTTTGGTCCCGCGGGGTTGAGGATGAATGGTACGAACGTCGGCGCGCCGCGAGTGCGGTTTGTCCCTGCTGTCGTGAGAGGATCAGCCTGCCTGCCACTGTGCCATAGAGGGCTTGCGGAGACTCTTAGTCGAGTGGCGGGTCAGAAATTGAGGTGAGGTGTGCACGCCGAGGTCCTTGGCCGACCTTTAGTGAGTCGTCCGGTACCTTTGCCTGGTTAGCGGCTTTCCGACTTCCTAGCGCTGGCCTTTAATGCGTTTCGAGTGAGGCCGAGTTCCTAGCGCTCTTCGATAACCACCCACCCCGACAAAGGTGAGTGCCCTCCCGCCCCGAGAAGACAGGCATTTATTTAGTCGACCCCTTCCCTTAGCACCCGCGAACACACTCTACTCCGCGCTCTCCCCCAGCGACAAATACCCGCTTGAACGAAAATATAGCGGGAGACGACTCTTGTCTTCGGTGCCTAGATCGTAGGGGTAACTGTCAACATAAAGGACTGATAAGGAGCGGCATTTGTTCTGTTTGTCTCGTGTGTTTATTTGATGTGTTTTCTTTCCACCGGGGAGAGGACCCAGGGGCTGTAAAGTCCAAGGGAAAAACCCACCCTGCGTTTCGTTGCCTCCTCGGAGTCAAGTCAGCGAGTCAGCACATGAGAAACGCTGGGGTACCTGACGTCGTGTGGTCCGAAGGGACAGGTAGTGGTTGAGGGTCTCGAATGAGTTTGAGTACAAGTACCTCAGCCACTACGGTAGGTTGGTAGAGTAAGAGACAGTAGGAAAAGAGGAGGACGGAAGTGAGTAAGGGTCGTAGTCCCAGAAAAGTGTACTCAGTCAAGAAGTGTAGTCCACCGGTTTCATAACTTCAAAGTTGAAGTCGTAATCAGGAAGGTCACTTATAAGTCCTGCCTAAAGGTAATCCTACCTGACCAAACTAGAGGAACGTCAGGTTCTTTGTGAGTTCTCAGAAGTTATGTTTCGTAGTCAACAAACCACGAGTCGAAAGAAATACCAGGTTGAGAGTGTAGGTATGTACTGATGACCTTTTTGGTTTCGAAACCGATCTGATCTGTCGAAACAGACGTTTCATTACAGAGACGAAAAATTATACGACAGATCCAACCAGTATTGAAAAGGAGGTTCCTCATTCTCAGAAAATTAAAGTACCGACGTCAGTGGTAGACGTCACTAAAACCTCGGGGGGTTTTATTTCAGACTGTGACAAAGGGGTAGATAAAGGGTACTTTACTACCCTGGTCTACGGTACTAGAAGTAAAAGACTTTACAACTCGAAATTCGGTTGAAAAAGTGAGAGGAGAAAGTGAAAGTTCTCCGAAAAATCGAGAAGAAGTGAAACACGGTATTCCCACCACAGTAGACGTATAGACTCCAATAACTATAAAAGAGGACCGTTAGAACTCAGGTCGAACACGAAATAGGTCAGGTCGTAAAGAGTACTTTACCCCGGAACGATAAGATCCGTCGTGAATCCGAATTAGTCCAGAAATAAAAGGTGAATTACTTGACACAAGTTTGTAGGTCAATTGTTGGAAAGGGGGGTTGAGACAACGGTCAGCTCCGTAAGTCTAATTATATAAGTCTTAGAGAAACCACAAACGTATGGAATCGAATCCTCCACCTTTGATTACAAATAATAAAAAGTTCGATAGGGAGTTTGTAAACCAGTATCAAACTCGTTTCCGATATTCGTATAGATGAATCCCGAAGGGAGCATCGAGTCATCCATTTCTTAGACGGACGTTACGTCCTCTGGTCCCAAACTAAGGACCCAGCCCTTCTAGGGGACCTCTTTCTTTACCGTTGGGTGAGGTCATAAGTACGGACCTCTTAGGGTACTTGGCTCCTCGGACCGTCTGATGTCAGGCACCCCACCGTTCTCAGTCCGTGTTGAATCGTTGATTTGTTGGTGGTGGTAATAGATGGGTAGTGGTGGTGTTCTAAAGTCTACCCACGACCGGGTGAGAGTCTCGAAAAGGACCCGTTTTCTCCTACCATCACATCAGTTCAAAATAGTCGTCGGGAAAGAAGTTTAAACATAAAGGAGAAGGGTTAACAACCACAGAAAGGTTTCAGATTCAAAGGAACTTAACACAGAAATATAGGATGGATACCACCACGTCACCATTTCTTGGGTTGACGGTTATATCTTCCATGTTCTCTGTACCCAAGGTAGGAACCCAGTCCTTATAGGGAGCCTCTTCCTTTACCGTTGGGTGAGGTCATAAGAACGGACCTGTTAAAGTACCTGTCACCTCGGACCGTTCGATGTTGGGTACCCCAACGTTTCTCAATCTGTATAGACTCGTGGGGTACGTAACGATAATATTTAAACATACCTTATAATATGAAAATAGTGTCACTTTTAATGTCTGTTAAATCCTAGTGTCTTGAACACAACCTTATTATGAAACATTGTCCCTATGATAGTTATGTCTTTGTGAGGATACACGATGTGTAAGTCATACTGATTCGAAGTACTCACTTCCAAAACAAAACTAGACAAAACAAATGATGGCATAGATAGAAGTCCTGGATTTTATCACGGACCGACCATGTGAGTTATTTATGAACAAATTTACTTCATTGTAGGACTGTGAAATGGACTTAATAGAATCTAGAAGGACTGGTATCGTGATACTCTCTCCATGATAATATTTGTGACTCAGTTTCGGTTCAGTTTAGTCTTAACCTACCCAAACGAACAGATTTTTGTACGTAGTAAAAGGTGACTTCGTGTTTAAAGGGGGATATTATGATTTATTATTATCATTATATGAACCATATGATCGACTTTAACCAAAGACCGGAAACAAAATGAGAATAACACATTGGACCCCGTTCTGTGGAAGTCAAATCACTGGACTTACATTTTACCCTACTCTTATAATAATTGTGAATGGAGTACCCTAACAACTACCCAATTCACTCTTTGGTGTGCACTTTACGTACCTGGACACGTACCGAACACTAGTCACGAGGTACTTCCACTCGTTAACAAGAGTAGAGTCGATTCACATTAATAAATGGATAGTAGCAACGGAATCTTAGTGGTCGAGGACTTTGATCCCGGAAGTCGTAGACTCTAGACAGTCACTCATACAAGAAACGGAGTGAAGTGTAAAGTGTAGTATCCTTAGACATTCGAACGTAGAACTGGGTTTGATAGTCGAAGGACCTTAGGATTAGGAAAACGAAAGGAAAGTAAAGACCATGGAAAGTCCAGTGAATCTAATGTACGTATCTAAAAAATGAACGAAGATCAGGTATCATTAACATACAAGAAATTTTAAGAAAAATTGACGTGTTACTATAACGAACCGAAAGACGAATGACTGAGGACAAGAATCTCAGTGTTCATGTATGTAAAGTAACCACTTATGTGAAACCTTTCTGACTAGGTTTAATTAAAAGAAATGATATAGAAAGGTTAATATTTTACTAAAAACTCACAAACAACATGCAAAGTCAACACAAGTTTCGTGAGTCTACTACACATTTACTTTACTAAAATGTCAGAACCTCTGTTTCAGTCCACTACTTCTTTATTAAATAATTTTAAAGTAACATCATGAAAGAATTATCAGAATCCGGGGTAACAGATGCCCCCACAAAAATAGGAAAAGGTGTTGAAGGCAATGTACACGACTACTCAGAGTAGAAGGAGAGATATCGGGTCTGGAAAAAGGACTGAAAGTCTCAGTACCTAGGTTGACATGTGGATAACCGTATAACGACATCTGCAATTGAAAAGTATTAACTTATTTATGAGATCTCTCTTTTCTTGACCGTAAAAGTCACGAGCAACTGGATTGCCACACAAGGACCTACTTGAAAATTGAAACCGACCGGGTTCAGTCTGTTAGACCTTATCCCTCAGGAGTTGCATCTTTTATTAAACGGGGTAAACAAGAACATCCATATGAGTCGTCAAGTTTAAGTTCGGTATTTACTAGGGGAGGGTGTCAAATTATTCAAACAATGGAGAAATCAAGTCAGGGACTAAGGAAACTTTAGAACCAGTAACGGAGTGACTCAGAAGAGGTTGGAAATAATTGGAACGATGGTATAATAAGAAAGAATTTCTGTTGAGAGCATAATAAGACTGAGTCTTAAAAGGTTACTCAGAGGTGACGGATAAGTTATGGAGGGTCCCCGGAATCAGTCAGGAGTTCTAGAACACGTCAAAGTGGTGTCTGGTGTCAAAGTGTGATGGAAGGAAAATAAAAAGTGAGTTTAACTTACTCTGGTTAAAAGGGGGGTTTATGTCATCGCCGAGAAAGTCGTAATGAAACAAATGTAGTAAGAGAGGTTGACCTTAAAAGAAGGCAAAACACTGTAGGGTGAGTAGGATAATCCTCCCTGACTTTAAAAAGAGGGTGATAAACGAAGGATCTTTACCGTGGTGAACATCGATTTCTCGTTTTTTAGAAATGTGTTTACAATGTAAAATTTGGAAAGAGATCTCAAAATACGTAAGATGACGACCGCAGGTGAAAGATGTCCTGTCTGAAGTTTCAAGTGTTTGACCTGTTCCTGAACCCAACAGACCTGTCGTCACGAACCGTCGTTGAGGTACGGTACAGACTCAAATACAAGGTGCTTCTCAAATCAACTTAAATTATTTTATAGTAGTTAAACTACGATACTTTCGTGACGTCTTTTACTCTTTTAACAGAGAATGGAGGTAAGTCAAAATAGATAAATAACCGACACAACGTGTCGTACACCCTAGAATCAAGGTTCTAGTCCCGAACTTAGGTGTGGGGGCCGTGACCTTCACGTCAGAATTGGTCACCCCTTCAGGGAGACAATCCAAAATGTTTCATTACAAAGGTAATGACTAAGAAAACCGAGAAAAGGGAATGGGATGTTTGGACTTTATTTTGTAAAACCAATACTCCTTTTTTCTTTCATTACCAAGGTACATCTTTGACCAAAACACACTCTTTTTACTTTTCACCAACAACTTGATGATGTGGATGGAACCTCTACGTGGGGATTCAAAATTATCGTATGAACCCAGGTCAAAAGTTTGGATGAGATAAAAAAACCAGGGCTAGAAAAGAGAATGTTCAGGAGAGAGATCCCAACAAAATAAAGTCAACGAGTCAGCACAGGTTGAGAAACACTGGGGTACCTTGACATCGTTGGTCCGAAGGGATAGGAAGTGGTAGAGGGTCTCGAACGAGTTTGAGTACAGGTAACTCAACCACTATGGTAGGTTGGTAGAGCAGGAGACAGTAGGGAAAGAGGAGGACGGAAGTAAGAAAGGGTCGTAGTCCCAGAAAAGATTACTCTACCGAGAAACGTAGTCCACCGGGTTCAAAACCTCGAAGGTAAAGTCGTGGTCAGGAAGGTTACTTATAAGTCCCAACTAAAGGAAATCTTAATTGACCAAACTAGAGGAACGTCAGGTTCCCTGAGAATTCTCAGAAGAGGTCGTGGTGTCAAGTTTTCGTAGTTAAGAAACCACAAGTCGGAAAAAATACCAGGTTAAGAGTGTAGGGATGTACTGATGGCCTTTTTGGTATCGAAACTGATCTACCTGTAAACAGTATTTCCATGTGTTTTAACGAAAAGTTGAAGGTAGAGTATGGAAACGAGAACAGAATCTCGTACTCCCTCCAAGTGTATATTAAAAATTGATGACGACTTTTTGTCCTTTTCATATAACGTTAAGGAAAAGATCAGTTTTATACAAGGGTTCGAGAGAGGAACGAACATTTGTATAATTTATCATCCGTATTACTCCTTCAGACAATTAAAAGATATAATGATTGAGATTTCCCTGATAGAATAAAAAATGTGTAATATTACACTTACTTTTATCGTAAAAGTTTAGAGAAGTCTACAGTTTTTCTGTCTGTATTTTTCTGTCGAATAAAAATTTATTTTACATTTTTATTTGACATTCAACGACAAATTTCGTCATTAAGAAATCTGTCTATAAAAATTAATTTCCAGGTTTGGCACTCCTGAACGTATGTTTTTCAAAATTCAGTCCACCTCAACTTTAATGTCCGTTAATCTTTTCGATAGAATGAGAACGAAATGTCCATACCTGAGACTCGAAAATTAAATCTTTATGACTCGGGACAGACTTATGTTGTCTTTAACCTTGTGTGATTTCGACCCTAAAGGGTTACTAAAATAACTCCATTGAAAAGGGTTAAAATATGTATATACGTAAATATATATGAATTCTTTCGATTTGTTACAAGATTCCGTGAACCTTAACACGTGCCGTTTCGTATGATATTATAGTATGTTGATGTGTCTCGTATTAAAACGTAAAATTTATTGTGTTTGTGGTTATGTCTTATTTTTTCTATTATGTATCAGAAAGAAAGTCCAATGTTATCACCTTAATGTATATGTATACACACATATGAACATCTATAAATATGGGTGTATGATATTATGTCATGTCCAAAGTCTTGTTGTGTGTTTTTTCTCTTTGACAGTACAATTAGTCATATGTCAAGGTCAATAAATGTCAGTGTCTATAATATGGACACATTATACATCCCATTCTAGTGAGTGACCTTTAATCTTTAGTCAGTCGGACTATTGCTAGTGTCGAATGGTAAGAATAGTGAAAGTGGTTTCGAACTTTATTGTCTTCTTACATATATCAAGAAATAAATTTGGAGTGACAATGCATCTTTTTTTTTACTGATCCAACTTAAAAATCATCCATGAGTTAGACCACTTTAACCATGTCTTACAAAACTTACGTAACCGTGTAGAGATTCGGTGTCTTCTTTATAAAAATTTTTATTTTTATTTATTAATCACGGATATAAAAATCACTACTTTCACCAAACTGGGATCTAAGTAAGTCCAACAAATACTTACGATCAATCGTGACGGTACCACTGAAGAAGTACACCTTCGAGAGATTCGTTACATTATATCAGTTTGATATTGTTTTATAGGTCATTCCCTTTTCGGGGGGTTTGACCGTTCACCGTGTTTACAATAACCGTAAAATTGTGTCGTGTTTTAACTGGACTCCCACCTCACCTCAAGACGGAGTAAATGAGGGAAGTTAAATAAGAATTTTTTTTTTAACCATAAATTGTTCTTAAGAATTCGTGGTAGAATTTCAAGTGTTATATTGGTGAAAATAACCGACTCAATGAGACGAAGTTTTTTCTAAAATCTTTAAAAGTATAACTTTTTTTTAATATCATCGACTGAATTAAACTAGGTGATCAGTGTTAAGTAGGTTAATAAAGTTCTGTGTAAATAGTAAGTCAAAACTACTATTTTTCAATGTTTCTCTTGTTCATACAAATACATATCAATTATATTATTATGAAGGGGGTCCATTTTGAGCAAAACACTTACTGACAGTAACTTCATACCTCCTGTTATACGTACGTTAGGTCTCGAGTGGGAAGAAAGGAAGTATTAAATCATAAGTGTCTAGATTTTCAATTTGACGTACTGACAGAGACGTCCCCTTTACGTTCGTAAACGCACAGTTAATTTACGAAGAAATTGTCCTATTTACTCTGACAAATCCTTGAGTACCCTACGTCGAATGATCCACTTTGGATTTACCACTAAAAGTCTCTGGTGGTCAAAACAAATACACACCTATCAATCGTCAGCACAAACACCAATTCGGTACGTCACTAGGAGTACTGTGACTGATCCCGATGTTGGTTGTCACATCAACACTCCATTTTAACACTCCGTTTTTTTTTTTCACACGAAGTACACTTGAGACAGGAAATGTATGTCCCTGATTGGTTCACTACTACGGACAACCTTGACGGTTCGGATGGGTTATTGGAGGAGGTACTTCTTGACCTTTTGATTTCAACGGTAGACTTCCGATCTACGCCTTCCGTTCTTTTTACTGTCCCTTTTTACTAAGTCCCGGGTTTCTTTACGTTCCGTCAGTTCTACTCCAAAACTCTATCTGTGAAAAAGGACACAGGAGTTTAACGTCATCTGTCACCATAAATTCCCTCCACCGTGACGGGAGGGTCCTCCCGTAAACTTGTACCCCCTCCCGAAAAATGAAAATCATAAATGTTGTCAACCCGTATGATGACCGTAAATCAATCGTTCCCGGACCCTCCCATTTGTAGAACGTTGCGCACTCTGTAAAGACATCTTGTTTCTTGACGGGTCGAGTTTCCGGTCGTCGTCGGGATGACTCTTTGTGCCTACCTCACGAGACGAATGTACGTGTCGATACGGTCGATTTACCGTAACAAAGACATCATTTAGGATCGTACCGATTTTTTACTGGGAACGTAACTCCCGACCGGAGGTTACGTTTATCGACGATATCCTAAGAGAGAGAAAAAAAAACCACGGTCTTTAGAATGTCAGATATGTTATCCCAAAGAATTAAACCCTACTGACAGAAGTTTTTTCGTGTTCACCTGATAAAACCCCAACAAAAGATCTTTACGATGACCACCAGACGGTAAAGGTGTTTCTCAAATTCGAATAACCAATGTTTTTCATTTGTTTTCACTTTTACTCTTACCAAACCCTCATAAGGTGGGATAAAGATGGTGGGAAACTAGTGATTGTTTAATATTGTCGTGGAGTACGACGAGAAACTTTTAACCCACAGGAGATAGACCTCTACACGAGAGAGAGTCTTTCTACCAGGATAATTAAACTACTAATGAAAACGACAACGTAAGCGGAGATCCTTTATCAAGTCGACCTTTTCAAGTAAGACGAAACCGTTCACTTCATGACACTGTCTGTGAATTTGTGCGTTGTCACCTTCTGATCGACCAAGTTCACCGGTTCCCTTTTAAGACATTTATTCAGCAATAGAATCACCAAGGAATCACGAATATTGTAAGAGATTGGTACACTTCTTTAATTAAGAACAGAGTTTTATATATAAAAAAGTAATCATTCCAATCCGAAGTATTATACTAACATAGATCCTTACAAATTCCGATGGTATGACTACTTTACTGTATTTAAATACAGAATATGATCGAACTAAGGTAGAATGGAGGAAACTTCTAAAGAGTAATCTACATTTTCCACGACGACCTTGGTGAATTTCTTCATGAGACTGCAAAGACTTCTCGACAAATTTACACCTCTGTGACATACTCTGTCTGTTCCAACGAAAGAAGATCACACTTTCGTCATATTAAACGCTGTCAACACAGACGAAGATAATTCCTATTTATGTTTCGGATAAAACACAATTTTACACCATGTGTAATCCTATAGACGTAATCACGTCTAAAAAGAGAAAATCCACATTCGATAACATAAAAAAAAAAAAATTCACGGTTACGTCGTGACTTAATTGGTGTCCAACATTTTGAACTCAATACTCAAAATTCCTGAATAGGAGTAAAAGTTTTAAACTACTAATAATTCCTCACATAAGTCAAGGAGATAAAGGAATTTTTCTAAAAGTGACTGTAAAGTGTTCAAAGAGGATTGTGTTATATAAATGATTACATTCTCTTTCTATTCACTAGAGTTAGTTATACGATTATATCCTATACTTTTACTTTCGTCTTTCAGTTAAAAAGACCTATTTAGTCTATCTTACACAAAAAAAAGGGGGGAGTTAAACTTTGTCGACAAGTTTATAGGTTTGATCAAGAGATGATACCTAAAATCCTTAATAGTATTTCCATTTGATATAACTTGTTGTTGTTGTTTTTTTACGTTCGATAAAGTGTGTACATCCTTTAATAGTCCGTTCCGACGGATTTTAATTGTGATTAGCAGTCTCTTGATTAAAACAGTCTGGTACTTCTATTACGATTTCGAGTACCGTAGAAGAATAATGGAATTGCAATTCCAAGTAAAAGAGATAAAATTTTTTCTACCTTTACTGGTGAAACCAAAAATGTTTTGGTTTGATCAGACAGATCAAGAAAGCACGGACTCGAAAAGACCTCTACCTGAACAAAAAGAAGGAATTAGTATAGAGTCCCTGAGTCTTTTTCGTGAATGAAGATACAGTCGGATTACAGTGTATAATTTATCCTTTTTGGGACTAAGACATGACCTTGTTGGGTTAAGTGTGTGTGTGTAAATAAAAATGTCTTGGTGTCGAATTACCGACCTAACGTCTTTACGACCGTGATCCGACTATGTATTAAGATACCGCCGACCAGGTGTAGGAACACAGGAAAGTCTCGACGAAACGTTCTCTGGAGACCTACCCGACGACTACACCTATACGTCACAAAGACGGAAAATTTTGATCGATAATTTTGTCTCGAAGTAGACACTTACATCGAATCGAGTATTAGGAAGGTAAGAAAAATAAATTTCCTAGTAGGGTTACTTTATTAAGTACCAAAGTTAAGAATTTGATCATCACCAATTATAAAAAAAAAATGAAAATTTAAAAGAATTTTTTTCTTTTTTCAAATTTTGAAAAGGGATCTGTGTAGTTAGTCATCTTCTCTTTCATACCCATCAAGTATTTAGACTGTATAGTGTCTTCCTTTTATTATATAACTCCTGGGTCTGAGAGTAAAAGAAAAAGTCTCAGAATAAAAAACATGATTCACGTAGAGTGATATCCCTTATTTTTTAATATAGTGTACATGACGATCCCCCTTTTTTAACAAGGAAAATAGTTGGTTTATCTCTGAAAGACACTGTACGTAGAACTCACTATTTTGTCACTATTTACAGAATATAAACGGTAAAAATATCCTCGGAACACTGATCTTTAGTTTTGTTACAAGATTCTAATATTCATATCTTTTGATTTTATTGTAATATTCGGAACCATAAAAAGGATTCTGTGATTTTACTGTTATTTTGTTATGTTTTCCTTTTTGTACTGAAGTCGTTTTTTTTTTGGACCTTGTATCAATTATAGATACCGACCTAAATTTGTGATACTTTACTTGTTTTAAAGTTGGTCTAATTTCTGGGATCCTGTACGTCTTTTTAAAAAAGTTTCGTTTTTATTCAATAAGATAGTTTCTTTGCTGTTATCACGTTTTAAGATCCAAATGACACAATTACGTGTGTCGAGACATGTCGTTCTCTACGTTACTACGGTCGATGAAAAGGATCAATCTTTACCAGGACCGAAAAGCATTATCCGGTTCACCCTACTGTAAAAAATAAAGAATGTTTAGGTTAAAATTCACTAAGAAATTTTATATTTACTCACCGTCCTGGGTGTAAATGGGTAATCTAATTTACAAACGAAAACCAACTTATCTTTTAGTGTCAAAAGGTATGTTACTTGGTCCTAGTGAAGTCTTTTAGCATCAGGTTTGAGGTTCTTATTTTATCAGACAAATCTAGGACAGCACAACAAGATGTAGTGTACACAAAAATTGGTTTCCCCGTGTTTTATTAACACTTTCCTGTTAATCTACGTTCCATCATAAATGTGCACCAGTATCCATGAACCCTCGCCTTCGGTGCGATACGGGTACTGAGGTACCTTTTATCGTTCTACTGTTATTACCGAAGAATTACATTTGTTATAACTGACATCCGAGTACCCCTTTAGAAAGCATTGAAATTAAGTGACTAGGAAAACATGACTTTCAGTCAAGACATAAATACCTACGTTAAACGTCTGAGAATTTTATGGTTTGCTCCAAGAGGAATGAATTGTTGAATCGTCTGTAAAAGACAAGAAAATTCAGAAACCCACTCAAAAAAAAAAAAAATTAGGTACACGAAATAAAAAAAATTATCGTCGTTAGGTTGAATCACGTCGTACTTTTGATTCATCAAGAAAGGTAAAGGTAAGTCTCGGTTGACGACCGTCTTGTGGACATAAAACGAATTCAAATTGAAACCTAAGTCTGAAAAATTTTTCCACGGTACTAACATCTATCATAGAAGGAATTTAGTTCATCCTGACAAAGTTGAAACCTCTATTAATTCGATCCCTTTCTGGTTTACTAAGCAAAGATTTCGAACGATGTCTAAATATCCCAGTGTAATGTAGAACTAAGGGTCAGGACAATAGGAACACCTTCTAACCATGCAATCCATTCCTCATAAATTTTCTTACATTTCACACATACATATCGATACGATGAACTTCGTACGTTGTTTTAAACCCATTCGTACGAATAATTCTCAGTCATTTTCGGAGAACGTAAATTCTTTTTCTATGTACTTTTGTGAGTTTGAATAAAGACCGTTGACCTAAGTGACCGTGTTACTGTTCTTTTATTACCATGATGCGACATGGTTATATTACCACTTTGTTCTTATAAGAAGACCCTAGTCCAGATTCTTTAGGTGTAAGTCACTAATTTGAGGGTTTAAGGAATTATTCAAGAGTTAATGGGTTTCGGAGAAGTTTTTATGTAAATACGAAGATAAAGGAAAAAAGTAATTGCATTACTTCATAAAGAGAACGAAAGACTAAAAGTAGTGGGGAGGGGGGGCTGGGGGTGTTGGGAAAGGTCACGAGTCTTTAAGGTAAGGGGTAAGAAATTGGGTGTGAGAGTTTACACCAAAAGACCGTTGTCGCTAACAGAAGACGAGTAGAAGAAACTAATTTTGAGGACTACTTCTTATTGACCGTATTTGTACCACAGGGAATGGTAGTCAGGTGTACGACCTATCGTCCCAGCGACTTGTCGGCCCTACGACTTGGTAGGGGAAACGAACAACCGGGTGGACCCGACATGTTCACCCCTCGTGAAAGGTGTGCGAAGGAAGTGGTGTTCAATTTGTCTTTGTGTATGTAAGTTTAGGGTCACGTTATAGTCCAAAAGTCCTTCGCTCCGAAGGGGCGTTCTACTAGTCAGACAAAGGGTTGTCAGAGCACGAAGTAATACCTGCTACTTTGGACTTTATGCTTTGTCTTTGAGACACTACACCATCTCTTTGTGTTGAGATAAGTCACTGCACTTATACCATGTTAGTACAAATCGTAGGGGTTGGTTTAATGACAAGAGAATTATTTAATGACAGTATTGTCTTCTAATAATATTTACAGTACACCCTTTTGTCTCTGTCGAGACGTTTTCTACGACCAAAATAGTAGGCTCTATCTCTCGTTAGTTATGTGTTTTTGTAGTGATAGAACTCCCAGTACAAGATTGGATATAACTTGTTTCACTCTACAAAGTGTTTCCTAAACCAATGTGGACTTGACAGTAATGTTTTTCCTTTTGTGGTAGTACATCAGTTAAAGTGATCGAAGTCGAAGAGAAGTGAACGGTAACTTCTGAGGTTTACATGAAAGATATGGACTTAAAAGTTTGTGGAGGGTCCGTAAAGGAATGTTTACAAGGTGTCCGTTGTACGATTCGTACATATGTTGTTTAATAGAAAGGAACACTTGGACGGAAATACGAAAGATAGAACAATTTACAATATGGACATTTTTATGAAAGTCAGATCTTCGGATTCTAACGTTACAAGAGGGAAAGTGGGAGGTGTAGAGTAATCAGTGGTTCAGGACGGGGTTGACGGACAGAGACCTAAGTAAGTTCGGAAGTGGTGGAAAACGACTTTAATGATTGCTATGATTGTCGTACGATCGATCGACCGACCTGAGTACGGGGAGGTACTCTCAAGGATTTGTCAGGAACACTAAAACATCGGGAGACGAAAACTTGTACAAGGAGAGATTATGACGTTAGTGAGGGAAGTAAAAGGTATATATAAAAGTATAGATTCTAGTTTCAATTCTCGGTAGAAGAGGTCTTCGGGAATAGACTAAGTGAAGAAGTCGGATGAAGACACTAAGGTGTTAATATGTTAAGATGAACCATAAAGTGAATAGAACGGATAAGAGTACAAGTAAACAAGTTCATTTTAGATTACAAGTAGACGGGTCTGAGGTTTAATTAAAGGACGAGTCCGAGTATCTGACCCTCTAGTTTAGATACGAGGTGTGACAGTGACCGTGATAATGGTATTTATGACTGGGTTAGTAGGATCTAGAAACAATGATAGTAACGTGACAAGGGGTGATAACTATTTTAACTTTAAAGAATTTCACTACCGACTCCGAAAAGTCCCACACCGGGTTGGGTACAAAGATTGAAGTGTTGGTGAGGGATTTAAGGTTAGTGAACGGGAGGATTTCCGAGAGGTGAAAAAGGAAATGGGAATAGAAAGGAGGGTAGAGGTAGAGGATGTTAGAAGGAGACACTCAGGGGTTTGAGGAAAAAGGAGGTGGAGAGTCTTTTCATTATTTACGAGGATAAGACACATGGGTGTTATGAACCAAATATGGTCAGTGACTAGTAACACACACACACACACACACACACACACACACATACCCACATAGAGGAAAATCTGGCACTCTACGACTCTTTTCTGAACCCGAATGAAAGTATATGAGTATCTTATGTTATAGATCACATACCATAATGAATTATTTACAACGATACAACTTAGTTCGTAATTTTTACTTTTTAATTTCTGTATTCTTGTCTACTTTGTTCTAACCGATATTCAACTATTGACCTCGATATACTTCCTACATGCCTCGGACACTGTACTGCAATGAAGCCGTACAAGCTGTCTTCAGTTTTATTTTATCCAATATGGTTCAAAAGGTTTTACTCGTTTGTGCAACACTAAGTTCATCCCTACACAGGTGGCACTCAAGTTAAGAACTGAGATAAGACAGGTGTTGGAACCCGTCCACACACTTGGAGGTACAAGATGTCACAATGTGTCCCTGTTGTACTGACAAAGTCAACGGACTCGAAATAAGGACGGGAGACTAGTACGTTTTAGGAACGGTGGAGTCCGGAGAACGTCGTCGAGAGGGGCGATGTAATCGACTATGGGAATCCCCTTCACAAAAAGAGAGGGGTTTGTCACGACTGTTGAAGGAGAACAGTAAATTTAGTGTCTCATTCAAATTAAAGGAGTTCTCTGGGGCAAGTATCGGTAAGATAGGTATAGATGGGAGTGAGAACCGTGTCACAGGACAATTGCAAAAAAAAAAGTATCGTGAATCGTGACAGACTTTACTAGAAAAAAAAAAAAAAAGTATCGTGAATCGTGACAGACTTTACAGATCCCTGAAGGACCCACCAGGGTGTCGATTCTGAGGCACGATGGTTACGTCCCCTAGATCCAAACTGGGGACCAGTCCCTTGATCTAGGGTACACGGCGTTGATTCTGGGTTGTATCGGTTCATTTATTTATAAATTTTATTTTTTCTCGTGGGTGGGAAAATTTTTCTTTTCTTTACTAATAACAGTTGAACAAGTAAATGAACGATTGCCAGACAGAGGGAGTGATGTTGTGTTCGTACACGCTCACTCCTGAAACTGTACAAGATTTGAGGATCCCAGGTCGTTTCATACTGAATGAGACACGAGGTATTTATGAACGATTGTGTACTTGCTAACTCATGTATATATGTCCACGTGAAGCAATAAACTAATGAACAAGACATTCATTAAGATACATTGACTTCTCAAATTAGTACTCTAAGTGAATTGTAATTAATATCCTTTCACTTCAGTGAGTCAGCGCAGGCTGAGAAACGCTGGGGCACCTGACATCGGATGGTCCGAGGAGGTAGGTACCCTAAGAGGTCCGCTTTTATGACCTCACCCGACGGTAAAGATATTGACTCGTTATATGATTAGGTACTATTGGGTAACGACAGATCCTTCTCAGTTGATATTGGACTTCTTTTTGATACCTTTAACATATTTTTACAGAGTTCTCGTTAGCTTTTGGAGAATTTTAGTTTGTATATTTTACACTTTCTTCCCGTCTATTATTATTATGGATTGTTAATTTAAACCACGGGGATCGTCATTTCTTAGACGGACGGTTACGTCCTCTGTACTCTACTCCCAAGATCGGGATCCAGCCCTTCTAGGAGACCTCCTCTTTTACCGTTGGGTGAGGTCATAAGAACGGTCCTTTTAAAGGTACCTGTCTCCTCGGACTGTCGGATGTCAGATACCCCAACGTTTCTCAGTGTGCACTGGCTCGTGTGTGTAATTTAAGATGATACACATTAGAAGTTTTATTAGGATCTCCATTCATGAGGACATAGGAACAACATGTCTACATCTTTGACTCCGTGTCCGTGTCCCTACGAGTCAGTACATGAGTTCCGTCTGTCGAACTTCCGGTCCGAGATCTGAGACATAAGGATTGGATAGACTCTGATACTCTAATTTTGTACAGATAGATACGTACGCACGTAGGATTCAGAGAAGTCAACAGTAGGTACGAAAGTAAGTTTCCCATGAAAACAACGAGAGACCCATCTTACCTTACCTTTTGTATTAGTCAACCTAAAGATGTAAGTGGTCAAAACTAGTTAAGACTGGTCTCTTTTTAGAACCAGGTATAAAGATCCGATGTGAAACTAACAATGTCAACAGAGTTTGTGTAAACGGAAAACGGTGTATCGCTTGATCTACTTTTACCCGAGTCGTGTTTGAAAGAGTTAATGGTCTTTTTCGGTCCGGTCACTACGGGAGCCCACCCCCCGCCGTCCCTCTCGTTTTGCTCTTCGTCCTGTCTCCTCGTGGTGGGTGTGGTGCTCCTCCCTCCTCCTCGTGGCCCTCGGGACTTATGTGTTTGTATGGCGTGGACGTCCTAGAAGTGTGGGACTGGTTCGTTTCTAGGGAGAAACGACCTAAGTAAGGGGGGGGGCCCTTAATTTATATTTGAGTAGGTTGAATCGTTAAAAGATTCCAGAGAGGTTTAAACGTCCTGGTTAGTAAGGTCACAGGATTAGAAGTGAACCGGAACCCAAGGTTCTTGTTCACACCCCTTCTGTGTTCTCCGAAAGAGAAGTTAGTCATTACAGAGACCCTCCTTCTGCCATTTAATTCTTATCCCAATCCACTCTGGAGGGTTACGTTCCCGGGACCCAAGCTAGGGATCAGTCCCTTGATCTAGGACGTACGACGGTGATTCTAGGCCACGTCGGTTTATTGTTTATTTATTTATAAATTTTTCTTTAACCCAACCCGTTGTTACCCTCATCGGTCACCTGGTCTATTCTAAATCGTGGAAAATTTTGGGTCGTAAAAGGACCTTTCACAGAACGAAAATTAAAGGTTTTTAATCGTCCTGTGATGTTAAAAAAACACACAAAAAGACGTCTGTGATAAACGGGTACCTAGGGTAATGTCTTACTCAAGTGTCTGACCTAAAACAACCTTTCAGTCCGGTAGTCGTATCGCAGATCTGACCCCTCTTCTGCTGTTGATTGGTTATGAGACTTACGTCATTATACGACTGTTTCGACCCCCCAGTCTTGACATTGGAGAGGAATATTCGTGACGGGTCTAGACCAGTTTTATGGGTATATAAAGGAATATGATAGGTTAGTCTTTCCTTGTAAATATAGGACAAATTTAATCCGTAGAATAGAAGTTTTAGGTGAGGTTGTAAAATACCAATCTCCACGACTTTTACGTTTTAATAAGAATTCAAACCATGGCGAGTCACCAAACGTAAGTAAAACTCCATGTGCTTCAAGTCGAAATGGAGGCCCCTTCAAACGGATGGACTGTCTTACTGTCGAACCGAAATCCGAAGTTCAACTACTTCGTTATTTATCGTAATGACACGGGAGTGCTATGAATTCGAAAAGTAGATGGGAAAAAAGTCTTGAAAGGACTTTGAGTTGGAACCTTCGATATAAAAGAAGCGCAATTTTTGCAGTTATTAAAAAAAAGAATATAAGTATCAAAACTCTCTCTCACTTATCCTCGTTTTTTGATTGAAATTCAGTACCTTAAGTCCATTTTTATTGAGAAAGGGTATTACCGAGGAGGTGTTTATGTATTTTTAAAGAAGTGGAAGGATATTTAAGTCAAGTCTGTTATATTTTATACTTTACAGAGAGATTCACATTTTGTAATGAAAGGACATGAGAGGATCAACTATAAAAGGCTTTAGGACTCATTAATTAAAGGAGAAATAAATTTTCCCAATTTACCAGTTCCGTGTATGTCAATACAATTTGTTTACTCCTCCAAGAGGATCTGGTGACGAGGAACAAGTTGACTTCAGTCTAGTGTACGACCTACCCTTAAGCACTCAGGCTTATGCTTCGGTACGAACGTTGAGACCCCCAGATTCGCTGTAAAACGTTAAGAAAAGTCAAAGACAGGTCCGTCGTTCCTTTACCTCGGGAGTTCTCTCATAGAGATGTCTTCGTCGGAAGAGTAAGAGACACCACCATCACCAAATCAACGATTTAGTACAGGCTGAGAACACTGGGTACCTGACATCGGACGGTCCTAGGAGTCAGGTACCCTAAGAGGTTCGTTCTTATGACCTCACCAAACGGTAAAGGAAGAGTAAGAGACACCTCCCGGGAATTAATTAAAAAAAAAAAAAAATTAAAAACCGGTGTGACGTGTCGTACACTCTAGAATCAAGGGACTGGTCCCTAGCTTGGGAACGACGGACTCGCCTTCGTGTCTCAGAATTGGTGACCTGGTGCTGCCTTCAGTGACTTAATTACAAATAACTCCAGTGTTCATATCAAGAACGGTACAGCGTAAAACTATTCGGACACATCTTTCGAGTTTCCCATCAAATTAAATAGACATTTAGATGTATCCGATATTATCGAGTTCTACCGTGTCTTACTCTATTAATGGCATAATTTTTTTATAAATGAATAGACCGACGTGGTCCAGAATCAACGTCATACGTCATAAAATCAACACCGTACACCCTAGATCAAGGAAATGGTCCCTGACTTGGACTAAAGGGACGTAATCCTCATGTCTCAGAATTGGTGACCTGGTCGTCCCTTCAGGGATCTATTAATGAAATTTGTGTGTGTGTACGTGTTTGTGTGAAGAGTTGTATTGATGTAATCCCTTTGAACTTTTCATCTCTTTTTGGGGGATATCCAGGTGAGATCCTGTGTGGTAATTCTCAACAAAAAAAAGGGGAATTCTGAACCGTAATGAATAAAAATAGATAGATAAGTAAATAAATAAAAATAACTTCATCTTAACTAAATATTATAACTCACACAAAGTCCACATGTTGTTTATCTAAGTTAGTATATTTCTGAAAAAAGTCTGATAAAAGGTAATATCCAATAATTTTCTATGACTTATATTAATGAATACAATATATCATTTAATAACAATAGATCAAATACATATCATCAAATATATATAATTAAGGTGTGAGGATTAAACAGGGAAGATGGGAAAAGGGGGAAACCATTGATGTACAAACAAAAGTACAGACTCAAACAAAGACAAAACATATATCCAAGTAAACATAAAAAATCTAAAACGTATATTCACTATAGTCTATTATAAACAGAAAGAGACAGCCTGAATGAAATGAATTATCCTATAAGAGATCCCGGTAGGTACGACGATGTTTACCGTTATAAAGTAAGAAAAATACCTACAAAATTACAATACAGGGTTAGAAAGAGGATACGTAGACTTAAAATTTTGTTTGGTGACGATGTATGCATATGAAATCAGTCATAGACCTAAAGAGGTGAGTTGTAATACGGTCATTAGAGAACTCCATGTAAAACTAAGATTCTCAATAGTTAAATTACTAAGAAACGAATTATATAATTCGTTTATTATATCTTTGATTATTTTAATATATTCCCCGAAGGGTCTACCGAGTCACCATTTTCTTTGGAGGACGTTACGTCCTCTACACCCAAACTAGAGACCCAGTCCTTCTAGGGGACCTCCTCCTTTACCGTTGGGTGAGGTCATAAGAGCAACCGTTTTAGAGTACTTGTCTCCTTGGACCGTTCGATGGTAGGGTTTCTCAGTCTGTGTGACTCGTCGACTCGTGGGTCCGTGTATGTACGTGGGTGTCTCTTAATATGCATACTTTCGTAATAAAACGTGTGAGATTTTTACAAGAACAAATGTTTTAAGCTACAAATAAAAAATTTCGTTATAAGAGAGAACTAATATTCAGACTATGTACAACTGTAAAATTTTTTAAACCTTTTGTCTTATAAGTTTCCAATGTTGATCAGTATCTAGGATGGTAAGTCGACATTGGTAAAATTTCAAGTCAAAAAATACATTTGAGAAAAGTTTGTTAAATGTACAGAAATATTAAATTTCTTAATGAAACTTTAACATCTTTAGGGTAAATGAAACCTTTCCCTTCACCCAAAAGAAACGGTACCACTAAAGAAAGGTCTTACGTGACCGGGATAAATTATCATGTCACGAGAAGTTTACCAGAAAACCCCAAACTTGTCACCTGGTCCACCCGTCGACGACCCCACCCCTCTTTACGCCGACCTGTTCGACTTTTACAAGATTTCTTGTCTCCAATCTCGAACCATGGAACGTTCGGTTTCCTACTTGAGAATATGCCCGGTGAATAGGAGTACGAAGAGTATACCGGGATCTTACGCAAAGTTAAAGTTCTCGATAGACCTCTTTGTCTCTTAGTCTACTTCCTCACCTGGAAAGGTGAGATCTACCTACCCGATGTTAGGTAGAAGTCCAGTTCGCAAGTCTCTTGCATGAGTACTGCCTCAAAAATCTTCACAGAAGCACCATGTGGTTATCGTCCGTACAGTGCCATCGTCACGGTCGTGTGATGAGTCCTTTTTGGTGGTACGACCTTTGGAGTGACTATCTTTCTGTTGAAGCCTTTACCTAGGAAGTAAAAAAATTTTAAATTTTGGTACAAGTTGTTCCACTACGTAAGAGTACAAAGTTTTTAGGTTTTCCAAGTCTTCCCATTCATCACAGCAGAGGGGTGGCACGGACCGGGGATCAGTAGATTAAAGGGAGGATCTCTGTTAGTTACAATGGTCGAAAAATACTGAGAGAGGTCTCTATCTCTCGATTCCTTCCCTTACCCCTTACACCCTTACCCAGGAGGATCTCAACTGATTGTGTAGTGATACACCCTCTAATAGAAACCTATTTCTCCACGGACCTGTCTGCTTCGTCACGACAGAGTTAGGAAAATAATTGGTAGGATTTAGGCGTCCGTCGATTATCCAAATCTAAAACTTCCCTTCCGAAGGAGAATATTCGTCTATTGCGGACCGTGATTACTCTTTCCGATTATTAACTCAACGAGATACAGCCCAAGGTAAATTTCTCGGTCCAGTACTAAGTACGGCATAAATAAGGGAGATTCCTACCGACCCCGATTCTCGTGGTATTAGAAGGTATACTCGTTAAAAGATTTGCATTTTGTAATAGTATACAAACATAATAAAACTATTCTGAGTCGTCGTAAATGGTTTGGAGAATAACAAATTTCTTTATGACTTTTGTTGAACTTTTAGTATTCATAATAAAAATATTCAAAGTCTCGGATTTATAGAGTTGGTATTACATTGTGATTACTACATTATATTTAATTACCTTTTTATGGTCCTCTGTAAACGAAATGACGGTTCAAAATTTCTTATGGATTCGTTCCTTATAAGTAGAGTCACTATACTTGTGAAAAAGGAAGAGACCTTTAAATTAAAAGATCTTTTACCTTGACATTAACTGAACACACACGAATCAACGAGTCAGTACAGGCTGAGAAAAGCTGGGGTACCTGACATCGGACGGTCCGAGGAGACAGGTACCCCTAAGAGGTCCGATCTTATAACCTCACCCAACGGTACGGGAGGAGGTCCCCTAGAACGGTTGGGTCCCTGACTTGGGTTCAGAGGACGTAACGTCTGCTTAAGCAATGTCAGACTCAGTGGTCCCTTCGGGTTCGTATGACCTCGCCATCGGATAGGGAAAAGGTCCCCTAGAAGGACTGGGTCCTTAGTTCGCCCCCATCCCACCCCCCAGAGGACGTAACGTCCGTCTAAGAAATGGTCGACTCAATGGACCCTTAATATAAACAAAGTCTATATGTTGTATTCACTAAGTCATAAAAATATGTAATACTTCACTAGTGATACTATTCAGACAATGGTAAATAGTGACATCTTTCAATAATATTATAATAACTGACATAAAGGAGACGACATGTAATGAAACGACATGTAATGACCATCAAACATGGAGAATTAGGGGAAGTAGATTAAGTGGGTGAGGAGGTGGTTACAGAAGTTTCTGTAAAATTTCTCACAATTGGTGATATAACACCCTTTATGAAAATTTCGAATGTAAGTATAGTCGACAATGGTTTTTGTTTTGTTTTGTTTTGGGTAACGTCTATGGTAGTGTGGGACTACATTCCGACGAAATGTCTCCGACAAAGATCAAAACCCTAGTCATAAACGAAAGGTCTTTCTAGATGGTACCATAAGAAGTACATTAGTAGACAGGGTCATTCAAACAAAAAAAAAAATTTGTTAAATTCAAAGTTTCATTCCTCTAGTTTGGTCAGTTAGGATTTTTTTTTTAGTTGGGACTTATGAGTAACCTTCCTGACTACGACTTCGACTTCGAGGTCATGAAACGGGTGGACTAGTGACCTTTTCTGGGATGACGACCCTTTCTGATTTCCGTTTTCTTCTTCTCCCGTCGTCTCCTACTATACCAACCTATCGTAGTGACTGAGTTTTGTACTTGGACCCGTTTGAGACCCTCTATCATTCCCTGTCCCTCCGGACCGTACGACATCAGGTACCCCAACGTTTGTCATCCTGTGGTGAATCACTGACTTGTTGTTGTCCGAAGTTTCTAAACTGACTGTACGTTTAAGAAACTTTTTAGAATATCTTGTAGACAATACATATATATCGTTTCCCCGAAGGATCCACCGAGTCACCATTTCTTAGGTGGACAGTTTCGTCCTCTACGTTCTCTACCCAAACTAGGGACCCAACCTTCTAGGAGACCTCATCCTTTACCGTTGGGTGAGGTTCTAAGAACATCACCTTTTCTTCGAACGGACCTTCTAAAGTACCTGTCTCCTCGGACCGTCCGAAATCAGGTGCCCCACCGTTTTCTCAGTCTGTGTTGACTCGTGTGTGTGTGTGTGTATATCGTTTCGAGAATTTGGGTATGCTCTCTTTATTTGTCTTGCGGATACTTCATGCCCCCAGTCTGATAAACTAGTGAGTTCGGAGAAGGTCAAAATCGCCGGACACTTTGACTTCACACAACCGTCTTTTTTACCATCCTGATATCACTCGAAGACACCGTAGTCATTTTTAGTCTAAGGAAAGATTCGATACGGAAGATTTTTGACTCGAAGATGGGAAAGATTCGATACAGATGACACTCAGGATTCATCTGTACAGACACGGGTGTGACTGAAAGTGGTCGTAGACAAGACCCGTATTTTGAAGTTGACTCAGAGAAATTCTCGTCTTATTTACTACGACTGCGAACAAAAAACCTGGTCTTATATTTTGATTCTTTTTTTGGTTTTGTGTCGGCAGATCTTACTAAATCTGAAGAAACCTTCTTTTGTTTGTTTTTTTCCCTGAATTAAAGTCTTTACAAGTGATCTACCACAACACGATTGGATATAAAAAATTTTTTAATTTGACACTACTTTATGTACATTGTATTTCAAATGGTAGAATGAGTAAAAATTAAACGTGTTGACGTATGGATGGACCATTTGACAGCTGAGAGAAGTACTTGAAGGTAAAGACACGAAAATTTAAGTAAATCAAGAAAGGAATAACGACGGATTCATCCTTTATTATCTATTTGTCTTAAAGATCAATCTCGTGTGTAAAGGAGTCGTATATATCTTAGTTACTTCGTCTGTAAGAAAATACTTCATAGAACTTCTTTCCTTAAAGCTCAAGGATGGAGATTTCTACCCTATTTACATCATAGGTATGATGTCGGTTTGTTTTTGGTCCTGTCTAGCGACGTTCACAGTGACTGTTCCGTCTCTCCTTCCTCCGGAAACGGTTTGGGTGGGACCCCGGACTAGATACTCAGTGTGTGGGTGACGTAGGAGCTACTGGTGTTCCTATCATGTCCAGTACTCAAAAAGACTCTTTGTCATAGTAAAAGGATACTTTCAAGACGTAAAGTATGGTGGGTGTCGTCGTACCGAAACTGTTCGACGGTGTCTCGATGTCTCTTCCGTTGACGATAAATAAGAAACCATAACTTTCAAATCTGTTAATCTTAATTTGTAAAGTCGTGTCGTGAATTTCGGTGAGTTTCTTTTATAGATTCTCTTACGACAAAGGTAATAATAAATAACTTATGTAGTAGGTTCGGTACATGTACGACCCCAACCTTCTCTACGAATGTCCAACTTTTCGACTCTATGAGTAAGTTTACACTTGTGGCCAATAGTGATTGTTATGACCGATCTAGTACCTACCAAAAAACCAAAGTTAAAATACGAATAGAAATGAAAGATTAAAAAGATACTTCTTCTAAAAAAAAAAAAAACCGACGAACTCTAGAAACAACGACCCTCACCCGTCTAACGAGATCGACACCGTTCGTCCCCGATGAGAGACCAACACCATATGTCCGAAGAGTAACACCACCGAAGAGAACAATACCTCGTACCCGGGATTTTACGTGCCCGGGTCATCAACGTCGAGTGCCCGAATCAACGAGACTTGGTACACCTCAGAAGGACGTTGTCCCTAGTTTGGTCTCAGGGGACGTAACCATCCGTCTAAGAAATGGTGACTTGGTGGTCCCTTCAGGAATACTTCTTCAAAACATTTACTTTTTTATGAGTATTTTCGTAGGAGTCTTGGAGACTCTTTACCTGAAGAGTCGACTTTGTGTCTTACTTCAATGTTTGGTGCCACTATTCTTTTAGATGAAACACTAACCCCCCGAAAGGGTGATTGAGTAGTCCATTTCTTAGGTGGATGTTATGTCCTCTGTGTCCTGTACGTCCAAACTAGGGACCCAGTCTTCCTAGGGGACCTCCTCCTTTACCGTTGGGTGAGGTCAAGAGAACGGACTTTTTAGGGTGCCTTGGACCGACCGATGTTAGGTTTCCCAGCTTTTCTCGACCTGTGCTGACTTACTGTCTCGGGTCTTATGTGTGAAACACCAACCTTTTACTACATAAAATCTTTTCCTTTTTTTTTTTGGTCTTCTTTAGGGACTCCGAAGAGAGACCGAAAGAGAGCAGCGATCGATAGTGAGACGTTATATATTCGAAAAGGGGTTACGACAAAAGTTAGAATACAAATTTAGGATGTCAGTGTCTAACAAAAAGAGAGGTTTAGATGTCAGGGACATCAAAGATACTCCTTGGACTCCGACCCTTGACACCGGTACCAGGAACGGTGACCGAAAACTTTCTCCTACTTAGGTCATCTCTTTGTAAAGTCCCGGGTTCAGGGGACACTATTCTCATGTATAGAACAAAGTGTTTACTCTAGTTGTCATTCCTGTGACAAGAAATGAGTGACATTTTTGACTATGGGTCTTGGTCCTCGATTTTATCACTTCTTACCCCGAAGGGACTACCAGGTCACCGATTCTTAGGTGGAGTGTTACGACCCCTGTGGCCAAACTATCGATCAGACCCTTCTAGGGTTTACAGTTCCCCGTTGATTCGGACGTACGGTGTTGACGACTTCGGGTGCGAATCTCGGACACGAGATTTTGTTCTCTGCAGTGGTGCTCTTAGAACACGTGACGTTCCTTTTTACCTGGGGTGAGTGACGTTGATTTCTTTCCGACTCAAGTAAAGTCGAGTAAAGTCAACGAGTCAGCACAGGCTGAGAAACGCTGCGGTACTTAGCGTCGTGCGGTCCGGAGGGACAGGTAGTGGTTGAGGGCCTCAAATGAGACTAAGTACAGGTAGCTCAGTCACTACGGTAGGTCGGTAGAGTAGGAGACAACAGGGGACGAGGAGGACGGGGTTAGGGAGGGTCGTAGTCTCAGAAAAGGTTACTCAGTTGAGAAACGTACTTCACTGGTTTCCTGACCTTAAAGTCGAAATCGTAGTGAGGAAGGTTTCTTTAGGGTCCCGACTAGAGGAAGTCTTACCTGACCGACCTAGAGGAACTTCAGGTTCCCTGAGAGTTCTCAGAAGAGGTTGTGGTGTCAAGTTTTCGTAGTTAAGAAGCCGGGAGTCGGAAATATCAGGTTGAGAGTGTAGGTATGTACTGATGACCTTTTTGGTATCGGAACTGGTCTGTCTGGAATCAGCCGTTTCATTACAGAGACGAAAACTTATACGACAGATCCAACCAGTATTGTAAAGAAGGTTCCTCATTCGTAGAAAATTAAAGTACCGTCGTCAGTGGTAAACGTCACTAAAACCTCGGGGGGTTTTTATTTCAGACTGTGACAAAGGTGACAAAGGGGTAGATAAAGGGTACTTCACTACCCTAGTCTACGGTACTAGAAGCAAAAGACTTACAACTCGAAATTCGGTTGAAAAAGTGAGAGGAGAAAGTGAAAGCAGTTCTCCGAAAAATCAAGGAGAAGTGAAAGACGGTATTCCCACCATAGTAGACGTATAGACTCCAATAACCATAAAGAGGGCCGTTAGAACTAAGGTCGAACACAAAGAAGGTCAGATCGTAAAGAGTACTACATGAGACGTATCTTCAATTTATTCGTCCCACCGTGATATGTCGGAACTGTATGAGAAAAAGGATAAACCTTGGTCAGACAACAAGGAACAGGTCAAGATTGACAACTCGCGTTGTGGTTTTTTGGGTTGCATCGGTTTTTTCTTTGTATAAATTTTGTCGTTTCTGAGAGATATGAGTAGTGGTTAATTGTAGATAGTTTTTCGAAGGGAAGCAGATGAGTTCACAGGTGACTATCTACTTACCTATTTCTTCTATGTCATATACATGTATGTATATCATACATACATATGATATGATGTATATCATACATACATATGATATGATGTATATCATATGCGTGTGTGCATATGTGTGTGTGTGTGTTACCTCATAATGAGTCGGTATTTTTATTACTTTAGAACGGTAAACGTTGTTGTACCTATCTGGATCTCCCATGATACAACTCACTTGATTCAGTCTGTCTCTTTTTATTTCATACTACTAAGTAAATATACACCTTAGATTTTTTTGTTTACTTGTCTATATTGTTTGTCCTTTGTCTACGTATCTACGTTTCTTGTTTGACCACCGACGGTCCCCATTCTCCCCATCCTTCTTCCTACTCATTTTATCCACTCTCTCTAATTCTCCATGTTTGAAAGTCAATATTTTATTTACTCAGTATCCCTATATTACATATCGTGTCCCTATGTCAGTAATAATAACACTGCTGAGACATGCCTCTGTCTATCCGGGAGAATGAAGTTCAGGGTGTGAGAAAGATTATTTTACTTGAGGTCCCAGATACAGTAGGTGTATTGACAGAGTCTAGAGATGTGACACACGACCAATATTAATCTTTACGGCTCAGTTAATGTCCGTCACTTATACTATCCTTTAATGTCCCCGACCAATAAACTTTTCTATTTAGTCCTTCTACACTGAGATCCGTCAATTTCCTTACGTTATGAGTTAAATTTTTTAGATGACTTCTTTCTGGTACCGAAACAAGGTGTTCAATGAGGGAGAATAGTAAATTTCAAAGGACTCTCTCAAAACTTTCCTTTTTTTTTCATTAATTTACAGGAAATACAATCCCTTTACGTACCTGTTATTAGAATTGAGGAAAGATATGTTTACTCTGGTCTTAACTTCAGATTATTGATAAGTGAATTCATATTTACCGTGACTATAAAAAAACTCAACAAAAAAACACACACAAACAGACAAAAACCGGAGTGAGACGTCGTACACCCTAGAATTAAGGGACTGGTCCCTAGCTTGAGTACGGGGGACGTAACTTTCGTACCTCAGAGTTGGTGTCCTGGTGGTCCCTTCAGGACCCTGACTATATATATATATAAAAAACTTTCTATTACCCTGTCCTTCTCCATCCGTCTCAATCACCCTAACCTCGGACTTACCACGACTCAAGATAGTTGGTACCCTTCAGTAAGTCGGTTTTGATCCATAAAGATTCTATCTTTGTTTAGTTCGGGTGTCTTCTGTCATGACCGTGGTTCATCATTAAAAACCATGGTACTCTTAATACTTTCCTGTTTGTTTTTTTTTGTTTTTTCTGACCTTGATCCAAATTTTGACTACTGACCAATGAACACTACTGACCATTGTCTTGTAGATAAATAGGGAGGGTCAGGTGAGTTCCCAGTCGGACCGGTCTCCGTTGTCCACTAAACGACTTATGTGTCTGGAACGACGAAAGAGTTTATTGTATTAGACACTTCGGTGCTACTTGATCTTGAGGGTAGTAAAAGTACAGAAAACAAATAAAGAAACTATTTTTAGACTATAAATTGTACCTCTCCTAAAGAACTGATGAGTAGTTCTAGTTACGGTACCCATCCATTCATATGAGTCGACAGACCCATTCGTGCTTGTTCGGTTTCTTATAGAGGTATACCGTAATTTTAGAGTCAGAAAGGATCCTGGACAAATCTGTGACATAGGGACCTTCCCACCATACAAGATAAGTAAGAATACAAGGGTCGTAAATTCTATTATGAATTATATAATCCTCCAAAAATTATTTACTGATGATCCATTGAACAACCTGTTTGGGTACATAGTAGACTTTTTAAGACCTAAGAGAAAGTAACCTATGTAAATCTGATCTGACATTTGACTCCGAAGTTACTCATCACTTTTACAGTGGTCACCCCTTGTTTCGAAGTTAATAGTTCGGACTGGTACTTACATTATGACCATTCTCAATGGTAAATAACTACTCGACTTTGAAGTGTTTATTGGATGGATTAAGAATTCTATCTAGATTAACCTAGATGAAATGATCACTCCTTTGGGTTCAATTTACGGAACCGGTTCCAGTTTGTAGATGGTTCACCGGTTCGTCCTTAGTTTAGGTATTCGTGGGTCGAGATTTCGGACGGAAGGGGTGGGTACCTCGAAGGTACCGGTTGGGGTCCCTTTACCGTTGACGACACACTCGGAACCAGAAGTTCGGTTCGACTACCGGAAGAGACCGAGATGAACAGTGGAATCCCAAGTAGATGGAGTCGTGTCTATGACTATATCCGGTATACATCTAATGTATCCGGTGTATATAGAATGATATACACATAAACAAAGAACACGAGATGGGTTCGTGGCTGAGTTACCTGTACTCAAAACTCGTTTGAGGTCCTCTACTACTTCCCGTCCCTTCGGACCGTACGACGTCAGGTACCCCCCCCCGCCCCTAGTGTTTTTCAGTCTGTGTTGATTCGCTGGCCTGTTGGATGGACTCGTGTCTATAAGATTTTATTTTTTAAAATGGAATTTCCACTGAATTCGAGGTAACTCAGACGTTAATTATTCCGTAAAGGGGGTGGTGAAGAGAAAGGGTAACACCCGTCAAATTGTACTGATGGTCTAAATTCCCAAAGAGACCACCGAGTCTAGCCTCTTCCGTTACCGTGGGGTGAGGTCATGAGAACGGACCTTTTAGAATACCTGCTTCCTCGGACCATCCGACGTCAGGTACCCCAGCGTTTCTCAGCCTGTGCTGACTTCACTGAATCGTCGTCGTCGTCGTCGACCACCGAGTCTATCATTTCTTAGACGGTCGTTACGTACTCTGGTTCCAAGTTGGGGACCGGACCCTTCTAGGGGGACCTCTTCCCTTACCGACCGATGGGTGAGGTCATCCGTACGGACATCTTAAGGTACCTGTCTCCTCGGACCACACGGTATGTCAGGTACCCCAACGTTTCTCACTGATTGTGTGTGGTCCAAATACTGTAAAGGGTCTCGTGGACTGTCACAAAAGTATCTGACCCGTAACTAACCAATAACTGATTAACTGTGACTAGGGAAAAGAAATGTGAACTTCAAGTTTCTTTAAAATTTACGTTTCACCATAGAATCACCCCGATTCTTTTATCGTGATTGTTTTCTCTCTCTTTCCTACCGAAGAAATCGGACCGTCCTTCAAGTCACAAATAAGACTCTCGTCTTCATCTTTATAAATGAAAGTTATCAAAAAAAAAGAAATTTACCCTATATATCAAGTTTTCGTTTTGAAGAATTATACTTTCCATTTATGTTCAAAAATAATAGTTAATTGATTTTGATATAATAATATTTAGAATAATATATAATACTTTACAAAATTCCATTTTTCGTTGTCTTTAGGTCTTTACTAAAAATATCATTACTATTAATCGTATGTAAAAGTAAGATTTTATTTTATATAGGATTCTGACAACTATGAAAATCATAGAGACCCGTTATTCATTGTGAAGTGATATGTTTAGAAAATTGTAGTTCTCTTTTATTTACTAGAAAGGGTCACAATCCAATTTTTGTTATAAAAATCCTTGAGAATTTTTATAGTACGTAACTATACGTGACATTAACAATAAAAGAGTAGAACATAAAAACTTATAAGACTAAAGACGGTTACTTGTACTCAGTGAACACACATATGTTTCATGATATGTAATTTTCGTAAAAATAAAAGAAAATTTTTTAAAAACAACTTCATGTCAACTAAATGTTAGACAATCAAAGTCCACATGTCGTTTTCTTCATAAAATTTAACGGAAAAAAAGACAGAAATTTTTCATATGTTGTAAAAAAAAGATAGATTTTTCTTTAACAAGAATAAAAAGAAATTCTTTCCTTTTTTTGGATGTTATGTTTAGGTCAAGATTTTTACGTCAGTAGCTCTGGAAGCCTTTAGAATCCCAATTCCCCTCTCTCTTACGGTTTCCTCTTTTACTCAGAGCACATACCCATCTCTCCGGGGACCGAATCGAGACGGCGAGTCCCAAGTTAGCCGTTCCCTTTGAACTTACAGTACACGAAAGTTCAATGAGTACTTGTCTGGAATTCGGACGTCTTCTTTTGGACTGGTTTATGTATAGGGGACGTCGGATGTTCAAGTCGTGTTCTTAGATAAGAACAAAGTTATTGTTTTAAATTTTCTTTCTGGGAAAGACAATAATATCGAGCTCCACCTATTTGAAATGGAAGGTTATTGTTTGTTCTCAATCCTTCCTCATAAAGCTCGTATACCCTTTTACGTCAAATGTGTGCTCCCATCAATTAGTAAATCTAAGAGTGACGAACATGTGAGACGTGAACGTACCCTAAAGATGAGTAAATGGACCGGTGGGAGATGGACGGAAAGACTTCAAGTTGTAAACTCATTGTATTGTTGATCCTTGCCACCTTTACCGTTTGACGTAAAAGGTTTCTACCGTCGTTATTATTAAGGTCGAGTGTGCGAGAAGACGTTAGACTGGAACGGTGGTAAGGGGGGTGACTTTCTATCTCGATTAATAGAAGGGAAACTTAGACTCGACTGGAATACTGAACGAATCTTGATTCTCTTACAACCCTTTCACTCCGACCCACGGAAGATTTCCACCCAGTCTTTTCAGGTGCGTCGAAAATGGACCAAAAGAGACCCGTGCACGAGACCCTGTTCGGTCGGTGGTACATTCTTTAGACTGTTGTTGAGACTCCGGTGGTACGACTTTTTCGGTGTACAACCACCAAACCACCTGTCGGGGTCGACTCGGATCCCGATTCGGATCGGAGACTCTGTAGCAGTCCACCATTTGTTAGACGGTCGTTACGTCCTCTGGCCCCAAACTAGGGACCCAGTCCTTCTAGGGGACCTCTTCCTTTTCCGTTGGTAAGGTCATAAGAAAGGACCTCTTAAGGTACCTGTCTCTTCGAATCCCCCGGATGTCAAGTACCCCAGGGTTTCTTAGTCTACGTTGACTCAATGATTGTGAAAGAAAAGTGAAAAACGGTTCCGTGGTCTGTACATTTGTTCGGTGAAGTCTGGGAGGTGTCTTCGGGTAAACAGTCGACTCGTTGTCAGTTACTGGACCAGAGAGAACGGATTCCCGTTCTCTGGTGTAATTCATCAAATGTCCGTTAAGAACCTTTGGGTATTTGAACTGATCAAGGAAGTCCTTTGCACCATCACTAACTACCACCCGAACTGGGTCCTGGACTCATAGTGTCAGAGGAAGTGCGGGAGTACCGACGGGAGTTAGGTGCACTAAGGTGGACGGACCCTTTCGGAGGAGGAAGTCACGTGGAAGGAGGCGGAGCGACTGGTAGGGTGGGAGTTCCCAAAAGAGGAGTGGAAGAGACGTATTTGTCACTGAACGGCGAGGTAACTAATACGTGGTGAGACAGTGACTGACTGAAAAAGAGGGTCTCCGTCGGAAAGGGAAAGAAAACCGAGGAAAGAGTACCGTATTTTCTACCGAGCTCATAAAGGGTGTCTAATCTTTTTTTTAGTAAGAGAACTATAAGAGTAAAAGGTTTAGATGAGTGAGTTCGAACGTCGTAGGGGTTAGTAAGAGGGAGTTCACTGATTGAGTATAAAGAAGAAGTGTCGTTCTGAGAACCCTGACACAAAATAACAGTCCCAAGGGTGGTGTCAGTCCGAAGGTGGACGGTCAGACAATTTTACGGAGGAGAGTGATGCATTGGTTGGTGAACACTCGCCTGTGAGGGGAGGGGTGCGACGACCCGATCGAGAAGAGAGAGGGGTGGAGTATCTATAAAGTAAAGTCACAAAAAATTACCGAGAAGTACAACCGAAGTTAAGTCGAGTCAGCGAGTAAGCACAGGTTGAGAAACGCTGGAGTACCTGACGGCGTGTGGTCCGGAGGGACAGGTAGTGGTTGAGGGCCTCAAACGAGTTTGAGTACAGGTAACTCAGCCACTACGGTAGGTTGGCAGAGTAGAAGACAGTAGGGAAAGAGGAGGACGGTAGTTAGAAAGGGTCGTAGTCTCAGAAAGGGTTACTCAGTCAAGAAGCTTAGTCCACCGGTTTCATGACCTCAAAGTCGAAGTCGTAGTCAGGAAAGTCACTCCCTGACTAACCGAAAGGACCCACGATAAAGAGTCGGAGGTCTTAAGGGAAAAGTAAGCCTTGTAAGAAGGAACACTGGAATGAGGAAGGATCAAAAGTGAAGAATACTCGATTCTTAATGACTGAGATATAGAGGTTATACTCGGACTGAGTATGATCCACGAAATGTCTTACTTAAGTTAATTTGCCACAGTCGTATCTCATATTGATTTGCGGATCAAGATTATAATTCTGACCCATACTGTACCCAAATAAACTATGGTTTAAAACAAGTCTCTGTTTTTAATCTTTGGTAATAAACCCTCTAGTCCTTTTGAAATTTTACCTTTTACATTTCTGTTCGTTGACTAACCGTTTTAAGAAATTGATACATCAGTATTATGAGTATTCTGACAGAAAGAAGTACTACCTTGGGAGAGATATATATATAAAAAGACTTGGCACTCCGTACTTTCTCTAACTCCTAACCATTTGGTACTGGGTGTCCGGTTTACACCAGGTGCTAGAAAAAAAAAAAAAATTCAAAAATTAACTTCCTATTAACGAAATGTCAAAACACCGAAAGACAGTATACAGTTCCTCTTAGTCGGTCCCTATGTGGGTACGGGGGAAGGAGGACCTAGAGGTCGGGTAGAGGGAGGTAGGGTTGGAAGTCGGACAGTGTCCCTGGGACAAACTCAAGGAACTCAGTATGTCGTTTAAGGGTAATCGATAGATAAAATGTAAACCATAACGTTTAAAGATACAATGAGAGAGGTATTTAGAGGGGAGAGGGAGGAGACGAGGGTGGTACAGGTAACCAGACAAGGGATACAGTTAAAGAGGTGACGACGGGACTTTTATTTAAGTAGTCATGGTCTAGAAGTCTAAGGTATATATACACAGTCTTATGTTATAAGTATAAAGAGAAAGACTGAATGAAGTGAGACATATTATCAGAGATCAAAGTAGGTGGAGTAATCTTATCTAAGTTTACTCAAGGAAAAATACCGACTCATCATAAGGTAATAGATATACATGGTGTCGAAGAAATAGGTAAGTAGACAACTCCCTGTAGATCCAACGAAGGTACAAGATCGATAACATTTATCACGACGTTACTTGTGACCTCATGTACACAGAAAAAGTCAAAACTAAAGGAGTCCCATATACGGATCCTCACACTAACGACCCAGTATACCACCAAAATAAGGATCGAAAAATTCCTCAGAGGTAATACCGAGGGTGTCACCGATATAATCAAATGTAAGGGTGGTCGTTACGTCCTCACAAGGGAAAAGAGGTGTGGGAGAGGTCGTAAATAACAAACATCTGAAAAATTACTACCGGTAAGACTGACCACACTTCACCATAGAGTAACATCAAAACTAAACGTAAAGAGATTAATACTCACTACAACTCGTAGAAGAGTACACGAACAATCGGTAGACATACAAAAAAAAAACCTCTTTACAGAGAAGTCCAGGGAAAGGGTGAAAAACTAACCCAACAAACGAAGAGACCATAACTCGACATACTCGACGAACATATATAAACCTTTAATTAAGAAATAGTCAACAAAGGAAACGATAAATAAAAGAGGGTAAGACTCCCAACAGAAAAGTGGAACAAACATCAAAGGAAACGACACGTTTTCGAAAATTAGTCTAGGGTGAACAAATAAAAACAAAAATAAAGGTAATGAGATCCTCCACCCAGTATCTTCTAGAACGAAACTAAGTACAGTAGCTCACAAGACGGAGTAGTAGACAAAAATATTTCAAAATAACCTGGTGTATGTCTAGGTGAGTGAATGTATAACAGATACCGACGAAGGGACGATATTTCCGTTTCAACTCGGTAACATTATTTCTGACCTACCGGATGTTTCGGATTTTATAACTGAAAGACCGGTAAATATCTTTTACACACGGTCGGAGTTATGTGTAGTTATGGAAAAGGTTCTTATTGAACAAATAAAAGATTCACATTCCCATTTATTACCAACACCCTTTCGTGAGAGGGTGGGGTTAAGTCTAAACAAACGTCTACCCAATGTACCATTGATTCTTGTTCAAAAAAAAGACTTTGCGTCAACTTTCTTGATACAGCTATAATTTATATAGTGAATTCGCCGAATTTATTAGTTTCCGTCTTTTCATAATCCTATAAACCATTATGAACTAGAGGGTTCTACTGATTCATCTCCCATTCATCCATGACCGTTAAAGTCTTTTCGTTATTTTAGTATTTATTTATTTTAGTACCGAGTACGGTGACTTCAGAACGGAACAGACGTCCACAATTGGACCGGGTCCCGAACAGACGGGCCGCTAGTATCAGTCCACTTAGCCACTGAAGGTGTATGAGCAATTTGGCGTCCTAGGAAGCTCGGACGTCGAGACGGTGACACCCAGAGTCCGACTCGACGTCCTCCTATTTCTTTTTTCCTATCAAGTTACTTGGTAAATGTCGGAGTACCACCGTACAAAAAGATATCTCTTGAAGTTTCAATATTCCAGTGAAAGTCTATAGTTTTTTTTTTTTTTTTTTTTCCGTCGTTGTAGAACCCTCAAAGATTACTCTTGATCTTTCGTCATACGGGATTAAAACTCCGATATTTTTAGTAGGAACAATCTATCCAGTGTTAGAAACCGTTGACCGACGTAACACGATAGAAGGGGTGGAACGGACCGTAGAGACTGTACCCCTTGTCCTTCGTCATGTCTGTGTTATCATTAGGTCTATACCTTACCGACCGAATTTCTAACTTAATAGTTTTGTCTTCGGGATGTTTGACATCTTTACTCTTATTTTTAGGGACAAGGAAGATGTAATATGGACGTATAAGTGTCTACGTGTTTCAATATTGTTTCTTTATCAGGTCACTTCCCACTCGGATGTTGTCAGAAGACACTCTCAGATTCCTGGGTCCGGTTCTAAACTGTAAATGGAAACCGGTCCCTTTGACTACACGTCCTTACTACTTCCCCCCTGAATGACCTTTTGACGTGAAATCCCTCCAGTGTTGACGAATTTTGGTCGACGTTGGAAATTCTGTGAAGGTCACCTAAGACAGACACCAGAAACACTTTAAGTTTAAATGTCAATATAAATTAGATGGTATGGGACACGCGTAAACGAAAGGAGAAAACCTGGGAAGAGTTCGGGTTCTTATTCTGTCTTTACCAAGAATTCTCTGATTTCTTTGAATCGGGGACCAACTGTCCATAGTAGGTGAGAGGTTATATTTCTAAGTACTAAAACGTTGGAAAGAGTCAACCCTCCACAGTATCATAACAGTCAATCCATCTGAGTCAGGAGACAAAATGTCTTTTCCAGGTAAAAGTCAGAGAGAGAGAGGTACACATATATATATGTCGGTCTGATAGATACTAGATTCACCTGGAGAAACCTTAGTAAGGAATAAACGTACCCGAGTTAAAAACCTTTTTAATTCGTACGAGTGGGGTTTTACCTACGAAAACATCAGTTTTTATAAGGGAAAGAAGTCGAAGGAGAACTCATTTTGGTCTCCGACTTGACAGTCACGGGATTGTAAGTTCCGTAAGTCCCTAAGAATCTATCAGACCCAGATGTGGGACTTGGGTAAACTGGACCCTATATCGTTGAACCGAGGAAGATATAAGTATTTCGGGACCATCCACTACCTGTTTCCTTCCTTGTTAGATTCAGCAAAACAATAGCAGAGTCAATGACAGGATATATATATTACCTCTTCCTTTACCGTTGGGTGAGGTCGTAAGAACGGACCTTTTAGGGTCCCTGTCTCCTCAGACCACCCGACGGTAGATACCCCAGCGTGTCTCAACCTGTGTTGACTTCACTGAATCGTCGTCGAAGAATGACGGAAAGGTCCCACCTATGTCAACTCCTTCATCACTTTGGGAACGGAGACCACTGAAGGGTTTTCCGTTCATTGGTTACCGGTGTGTCCAATCTTTAAGAGGTAGGTCAGAACAGGAAGTCCCGACACGGTCAGGGTCCCACCGATAATCCAGATACCTTACAAAACGTGGACATCCTCCCTCGAGACACGTCATGTCCGTTAGCCTCCATCCCGTCCAGACGACAGAGGACCTTCGGGGGTTTGCCTAACTCTTTTCTAGTATACATACTGTCCTCACCTGACTCGTTCCCCTTCCCCAATGACGAGTAGGCATCAACCATTGTACGCGTGCTTCAACGGAATCAGCACAGACTGAGAAACACTGGGATACCTGACATCGGTAGGCCGAGGAGACAGGGACCTTAAGAGGTCCGTTCTTATGACCTCACCCGACGGTATGGGAAGGAGGCTCCCTCGACCATTGAATTGCCGGTACTTAACGATCTTCTCGGTAGAGATCTTACCGAATGTCGTAGAAAGAGTCGAATAATAAACTACAAATCCGAGAAACTCCTTTTTTTCTCTACTTAATTCCTAGAAAACGGGATTTTTAGTTTTGGCTTTGGAGAGCTTTATGTCAGAGGTGGGAAGGTTACCCTTACCTCACGAAGAAGATGGACGGACACTTACGAAAACGACACTTAGGTGTCGGTCGGGTCTAATTTACACCCAGTCCAGTGTGTGAAACGGCGTCTACAGTATAAAATCAGAAGGACGGACTAAGTCCACACTTTCCAAATAGATTTCTTACAGACTTGTTCCACAAATATTATGTACTTTTAAGCCTATCGCGAATTAAAAAGACTTCTGATAATGATAAAATTATGAATTTCTTTTTTCGATACCAGAATCATAGTCTAAAAATAAAAGTATTTAGTCATCTTTGTTGACTGACTCAAAACCTCGTTTTGGTAAACAGTTGAACCCATTGTGACGTCGTCCGTTCGACCTACTAATTCAAGTGAAATATTTAATGAGTGAGTCAAGTCTTAGAAGTTATTATTGGTTTATAAATAAGTCATAAAGTTTCTGGTACACCTTTCGCACTCGCAAAAAATTTTGATATCTGACTTTACAATTATTACCGATAATACTTATCCTCTATAAACGTACTAAAAGGTCAGAAAAGACAAAGAACACCACAAATTTAAAAAAGTGTGTCTAATACGATAAAAGTATTAACCGTGTACATTAAATCTTGAAAACTAACAGTTGAAAAGTTTTAATCGTATAATACGTTAACAATTATATTTGTATTAAATGTAATATTCGTAATGTAAATAAAATTACAGGCACTAATCAATCGTCCAATTATCCTTACAAATACCAATCATCCAATTATCCTTATAAGGATTTATAGTCTAAATGTACATATCGTGACTAGATGTCAAATGTTTACTTCATATAGAGTTTTATGTGTACGAGTAATTGTCAGTGTCAAAGTAATGGAAAGACGACTCAGACGCAAATTCAAGGTAAAAACGAAGAACGAGAAGAAGAAGTAAAAAAAGACAAATAATTAACTCACCCCCTCCCCTCCTTTCCGTACTTCTAAATCAATGATATTTTCTAATATATTAGTCTTTTCATCTAGTCCGGTCCATAAACTGAAGTGTAACTAGTTTGTGAAGTGGTTGTAGAAATTTTTCGACAAGTTCTAAGACGTCTTTCTAACTAGTAATTAAATATCTATATAATAAAAAAAGGAATGTCGTAACCAAATAAATGATTGTCATTTTGAAAACGGAGGACTAAAGAACAAAGGAAGACTTTTTTTGGGCTCTTACGGGTATGAGACCACTTGCAGAGAGTGACGACTAGTAGAGTATCCGCATATTCTTGTTAGATAGACTTAAGTCTATTTTTGTAATGACCTAGATCAGAAGTACACTTTTAGACTTAGTGTAGTTTTCTTGTTTAATTTTGGTAGACTACGTACAGACTCAACGACTAAAGGTAAGTTTAGGTTCGTTTTATGAACTAAAAAAACGAAACTAAAGGTATCTTCGTCTTACATTAGTAAAGAAACCTAAAACGAAAGTTTGGTCTTACAAGACTTACCCCAATACCACAAACCAACTACACCTACTAAATAAAAGAACACTGAGATTGAAAGGTTTCAGAAGAGAAAGAGGTCGCGAAGTGGTTCATCATGTTAAATTACCGGTTGAGTTTACTTACGACAGGTTGTCTACCCTAATTCTTTTTTTACAGGTCTTGAAATTTTCTTTATTTGTGACGAGTCCTAAATTACGAACGATGAACTACTTGAAGAGAACCAACGAGAGACAGCGAGTCATAAACAAACCATTCACTCGTGTCTAAGAGCCTATGGTTTCGAATACTTTCTAATAGAAAATCTTTCACGGTATTACTTAAGATGACTTCCTTTCAGTGTGAATCATATTTCCGAGTTGGTTTCTCGACTTTTTCAGAGGAGATGTTAAAAATTTTAGTTTATCTGAAGAATGACAATTCTGACAAAAATGACACTTATATTATAGTCATAAGTTATAACGTTGTAAACATAAACGAACGACTCGTACGATTTAAGAGATAATTAAAAGGAATAGACCTGTCCCTTTTCAAAACTGCAAGAAGACTTTACGATCAAAATTAAGTATTCTTTCTCCTGTTAGACAGACCAATAAATCTGTCTCTCACCTGTATTTGACTTTAGTGGAACATTCTGTTCTTTACTGATCAATCATACAAAAGTAATTCACAGACTCTCTCGGTTTATTTTAAACTAATATTAAGTCTAAAGAAGACTTTTATGACATCCAAAAAGATTAACGAAGTGTTTTATATATAGGAAACTATAGGGATTTTATGTAGGAATCCCAGTTTATGAAATATACTCAACCTATTCCGTACACCCAACATTTAATGAACATTGTCTGTTTGTGGTTTGAGCACCAAGTGCACTAGGTTTGTTCCCGAAATGTTCCAATCCATAAACTACTAAAATTCTTTTTTTTGTATTAGTAATTTTGGAAAAAGCAGTAAGAAGGATATGTTACTAATACGATGTTAAAAGTTTTCATGAAAAGTTTCTGTTTTATGAGTAGTAGATTATAATGAGTTTCGATTGTTTACGGGGTCATAAGTAATTTATATACTTTAAAGTAAAGGAACTTCTCTGATAATGGATTAAAACGAGATACTTCGTGTGACGTGTAGATCCACAGTCGGTCACTACAAAAATTTTTTCTTCCCGGTTGACATCAATCAATTTATGTATCCTGAAATATGTGGTTAACCCTTAAGGAGAGATTGTAGTCCTTGACTGAAGGAATGTAAAGGGTAAAAACTTTAATACAAAGATTTCTTTAATCTCCTTCTCCCACTCTACACCTTCTTCGGATTACACTAAGAAGGAGACTTACACAATTTATCAGTAACAATTTAGAAAACGATTCTCAGTTTTAATTTGGAATTTGAATCAAACTTTTTTAAGTGGTTCAAAGATCTTGAATTTTTTTTTAATAATCTCCCAATTAATATTTCATCCTACATTTGTACAGTGAAATTTGTCTGACCTTCTTACGAGTACTTCCTTCGACGACCGAGTGACTGTTTAGAACGGGAGTCATCGAGTAGTCTCAGTCTTGTCGGTGTCTTTCGTGAACGGCACTTGGGTGTTTGTTATGTGCGTCAACTTGTAGTCACATGTGACGTCCTTTGGACGGGAGGTTCACGACGGGTCTTGGAGTATACCTACTCGATTTTCCTCTTTGTCTCTTCGTCGTTTCACGGTCGTTGGCCTCACTGCTATGAGAAGTGGTTGGGTCTGTTCTACCCAAGTTTTTTTCGATTTGTAAAAAAGCACTCTAACAAAAGTGAAACACGACAAAATGCAAAGAGATACCCAAAACAATTGTTTGTTCTTACGTCATTATTTGGATGAAACTTTGCGTAGGTTTTTGTTTTACTGAGGTATCTACCTGTCTACACACTGTTTCATTCTACAATTACCATCTTATATCTATCATCTATGTACGTATAATGACATTTTAACAAAGTTCAAAAGACATACGAATTTTTTAAAGTATTGTTTTACGGTCCCTTTTTATGTACATCTTGAGTTACTGAATTGTGTACAAAAAAAGATACCTTCTGACTCGACCTTAATATCAGTATTGATTTATCATATTCTTCTAGACTTATAAAATAGGGATGGGACAGTTTCCACAGGGTACTTGTAGAGAAAAGGACTATTCGTTTTCGACTGGAAAGTTCGTGGTTTTCAACGAAAGATAAAATTGTTATAATTCTTTGATCATGTTTTTAGATTGAATTTATATATATATATATAAATTTTTTGTGGATCTACGTAATTTTATTCTTTCTCTAGTTCAGTCCACACTATGACCCTTACTATGATTCTTTATTTTAAACAGGACACCAGAGACTAATTTCGGTACTCGCAACACACGGTAAACTAAGTACAAATACTTTGATCACTGTCCGAACCTAAACTCTTGACAACTTACAAAATACGACACTTAATCGAGGGATTAGACAGTTCTTTCCTACTGGGTCAATTCGTACATAGGAATTTTTAGTGTGTGGTGTGTGTGTGAAGAAGTTTATCTGTCAGTATAAAGAAAACTTGTTTTTCGACCTCTACTTTGTTTGTTCTCATTAGACGTACCTTCTTGTATTTATACTGGGCTGACTACTCATTTTTCATTTCAGTTCCTTTCATCTCCTCCTTTCTCTTACCCTTTTACTTCGGTAGACCAAGGGACCCTGACGAGTCTTCTTACAAGACCCGCTGGAGGTGGTCAAGAGAAAAGACGAAGGGAACCGGTGTGTTATAACACAGTCCTCTAGTATCGGTAAATAGTCGGAGATATCTGACCTTTGCACAGAAAACAAAGGTCTTATTCGTACGTGTCTGTTTGATTCTTTCTTCAAATTTTTTCTCCCCGACCTCAGTTTAGACTTCAACTGAAACCGCAAAGTGGGAAAGGACTTGGAGGTCCTTTTACCTCATAATTGCGGTTCTGTCGTGAATTCTAGTTACACACTATTTAAAGATCTAGATACTTTGTCAAGGAGTTTATTGGTTTGTGGTTACACCAAACCGTGTCAGACAGAGGGTCCTTGTCCTTTCTTAATGGGTCTTAAGTGAGAAAGAAAAAAAGATCCATAACGTAGTCCGTCGGTTATTCTGTGTGAGACACAAAGTCCTCGAATACCTGATGTAAACTCGAATAGATGTTAAATTAAGGTGGTCATAAAGGGTCCTTGGATAATAGTTTTCGGTACTCAGAAAGACCAAATCCAAAAAAGAGTTTTAATCTGCAACGAAAGTAAGAAGAAGGAGTCTTTCGATTTACGTTTAAAAAAAAAAAAAGAATAGATCGACACTGAAAAAGGTAGAGGTTTGACCGAAGAGATGTGTGACTACTAGTGAATTCAGGAACCCAAGGTGAAGTCAATACGAGTGTCGGTCTTTCTTTGGAAGGGTTCCTTTCTTGGAGTATCTGTCAGAAGTATCAACCGAAAAGAATCGTTTTCGTTGACGTCTTATGTATACGACGATTTTTTTTAGAAAGAAAAGGAAACCCTTTCTTTTGTTGGATGAACCTCTTACCCCTAGTAGGTCTGTCCGGTTGAACTGAGATTTTCGGACCAACTTTTTCTAAAGGGTGTGTGACCGCTGAGTAATGATAATGTCATGTGAGACCTCAAAACGGGTCGGGATGAGAAACTATAAAGTATGTTATTTTTCGAGAAAACTTTGACCCGATTATTATATATTTTGATGTCGATCCGAGTTAAATTTTTATAGGTAATGAATTGAGTGACGCCAATCATTGGTGTAGCTAGGTGATGTCGTCCTGTTCGACGAAGATAAGTAAAATATCGAAGTTGTATACTTGAGGTCATTGCATTTATGTTGGTCTGACTACTCATTTTTCACTTCAGTTTCTTTTATTTCCCCCTTTCTCTTACCCTTTTACTTCATCCTTTTACTTACCTCTTGAGGAATCCTCGACTCTTTAATATTTATTGAGTCCTCCCTTTATTCACAATAGTATTGTTTCCTTTTACTTTACCTAACTTTTTAAGGAAAAGGGTTTTAGGACAAAATTTACCTCAGTAAACAATTTGGACCGTTGTTTGACATAATAATTATTATTATATCCTTACAAACTAAATAAAGGAACACCTAAGAATCCGGAAAAGAAACTGTAAATCAACGTTCGTGTGATTTCGTAAAAGAAGATAAATCATAGACCCACTTTCTTATGTACCTTATATAAAGTACGAAAAGTTTTTGTTTACAGTGTTGGCGTTGACGACACGCCCTATAGTCCGAAGTTCGGTATTTTAATTTAAGTATGAAGTTCTTTAATAAAAATTGTGCTGTTTATTTATTAACATAATTTTACACTAGATTTACCCAGTAAAGTTAGTAAACACTTATTTATATAATTCCAAGGGACAACTATTTACCTAGCAGAGATCTCCCTCGAACAAGTACCAATGGGTTCCTTAAGTGACACATCATGTGCTATGAGTGCGAAGTCCTATAAAGAGACAAGATTAAGAAGTCACCACCCGGAGACCGATTCAGAGGATACTACTGTTTTGTCTATGTGCCGTCCAATGTTTGTTCCAGGGGAATCACCCTCTACGTTTTATTTCGTTGTTCGTTTCGACGTAAAAAAGTACAAAACTCTTTGTTTTTAGGTAAATTTTTAATAAATAAATAAACTAACTAACACAGTCGAGAATCAACACCGTGTACCCTACAATTAAATCAGTACCCCCTAAAAAAAAAAAAAAAAACGACACCACACGTCCGAATCGACGAGGTATCGTACACCCTAGAATCAAGGGACTGGTTCTCAACTTGGGTTCAGGGAATTGACGTTCCGTCTAAAAAATGGTGACTTAGTGGTCTTTGCAAAGTGTTTTTAGGTAAAAATTCGGATGTTTTATTTTCGGAGGAAAGGTTATCAAACCTCTGACCTCTAACACCGATTCTGACGATTGATGTGTAGGAGGGAAGAAAACAGATCTTCGTCTTGAGGGTCTCAAAATCGATTTGTGTGTTGATATTTAAAGACGGAGGGGTCACCGTTCCATGTCAGTGCACTGACTCAAGAACACTAGACCCTACACTCGTCTTCACCACAAACATTGCAGACGAAAAATGGGAATTATACTGACCCTCACATAAGGGAAGAGAGAGAAAGGAAGAAGGTGTCCGGTCTTGAACTTGCACCAGTACACCCGGTCGAGTCTAATATGTCTACCCCTATAGTACCTCTGGTTTCTCGTTGTGCTACCTTCCGTGGACCCTTGGACAGACTGACGGTCTTCGACGTATGGGGTGGGTGGGACCTGTCGGGTGGAGAGAGATGTGACGATACAGTTTTTCTTTGTTTGTGCAGTTTCACGGAACGAACCTGGTACCGTGAAAAACCAGAGACAATTCCCCGAAGGAACCACCAAGTCTACCATCTCTTAGACGGATGTCACGTCCTCTGAGCCCAAGTTAGGAACCAGTCCTTCTATGGGACCTCTTCCTTTACCGATGGGTGAAGTTACAAAAACGGTCCCTTTAGGGTACCTGTCTCCTCGGACCGTCCGATGCCAGGTATCTCAGCGTTTCTCAGTCTGCACTTACTCGTTAATTGTCAAAGAAAGTCTATTCGAATCGGACATGGGATTAATTGTATGTTTAGTAATCTTAGATTCTTTTCCGACGACGAGTCCCTAGTATGGTTGAGTACTCTACTAGTTAGAGATAACATGTCACAAAAGTCCTTTTGTGACGAAACCCTAGAGTTTATTAAAATGGTACGTATATTTCAATAGAGCCCGATGTATTCGGGAAGGTAGATGGAAACTCTTTTCGGTCCGAGTCAACCCTAATCATGGATTGGTAAATATGTATTCTCGAGTTACAGGATTATTGGGAACCAGAACCAGAATGAATGTAATGATTAAACAACAATTAGTGACTGTTTTTGAAGGAGACCTACATCTGACTTAAACACGTTTAATTTGATGATATGTACTTTCCGTTAGAATCATGTTCTATGACAGTTGAGACAAATACCGACATATCTTTACCATACTTCTTAATTTTAGTTACGATAGAACTTATTGAGTAATTTTTCAGATTGTAAATTAGAAGTAATCTCGATAGGACTGTCTCTTCCGCTACCGTGGGGTTAGGTCATGAGAAGGGACCTTTTAGGGTACCTGTCTCCGCGGACCATCCGATGCCAGGTACCCCAGCGCTTCTCAGTCTGTGTTGACTCGCTTAATTGAAAGTGAAAAGTGATAGAACGTAACCTCTTCCTTTACCGTTGGGTGAGGTCACAAGAACGGACCTCTTAGGGTCCCTGCCCCCTCGGACCACCCGACGGCAGATACCCCAGTGTGTCTCAGCCTGTGCTGACTTCACTGAATCGTCGTCGTCGTCTCGATAGGACTTTAAGTGAATTATACACTCGGGTGGCCTTCGGAGTCACTTTTAGATACGGCCGGTTTAAGACACGGTAAGTACATAGGATATAATGTATAGACATGGAATGACAGGGGGTTTCTGTGACAAGAAGAGAACGAATACCTGAAAGAAATAGACCTTACGGGAAGAGAGGGAGAAACGGGTGACTTTAGAGTATTTAATAATTTCCGAGGACTAAGAAATAGGGAGATGTTACCAAGATTTATTTAATACTTTCACTTTTTCACTTTCGATCAGTGTGTCAGCACAGACTGGAAAACACTAGGGTACCTGGTATCGAATGGTCCGAGGAGACAGGTGTCTTAAGAGGTCCGTTCTCTTGACCTCACCCAACGGTAAAGGAAGAAGTCTCCTAGAAGGGTTGGGTACTTAGTTTGGGTCCAGAGGACTTAACGTCCGTCTAAGAAATGGTTAACTCGATGATCCCTTCGGGGGGGGTTTTCACTTTCAGTGAGTCATCACAGACTGAGAAACGTTATCAGGTACCTTAAGAGTTCCGGTCTTATGACCTTGCCCATCGGAAAGGGAAGAGGTCCCCTAGAAGGGTTGGGTCCCTAGCTTGGGTCCAGAGGGTGTAACGTCTATCTCAGAAATGGTCGACTCGGTGTTCCCTTCCGGTTCTTGTGACTTGTGATCTCACCCAGTGGACAGGGAAGAGGTCCCCTAGAAGGGCTGGGTCCTTAGCTTGGTCCCAGAGGACGTAACGTCCGTCTAAGTAATGATTGACTCGATAGTCTCTTCGGGGTGTATTTAATATGTAGATAATTTAATTTGTAATTTCTTGAATAGTTGTATTTCTATTATTAGTGACGTATGTCACTCTCGTCGGTACTTTAGTCTTCTGCTAGCGAAGAACCGTCCTTTCGATACTGTTTGGATCACGCAACTTTTCGTCTCTGTAATGAGACGGTCGTTTCCAGGTATATCACTTCCGTCGTCAGAAGGGTCACCAGTACGTACCAACACTCTCAACCTGGTATTTCTTCCGTCTTACGGTTTCTTAACTACGGAATCTTGACACCACGACCTCTTCTAGGACTTTCGGGGAACCTGTCGTTCCTTTAGTTTGGTCAGTGAGAACTCCCTTTAGTTGGGACTTATGCGAAACCCTCCTGACTACGACTTCGACTTCGAGGTCATAAAACCAGTAGACTACGTTTGTCAGTTGAGTGACCTTTTCAGACACTACGACCCTTTCTAACTCCCGTCTTCCTTTTCTCCCACAGTCTCATACTCTACCGACCTACCGTAGTGACTACGTTACCCGTACTTGAACCCGTTTGAAGCCCTCTACTACCCCTCTCCCTCCCGACACACGACGTCAGGTACCCCAGCTTTTCTCAACCTGTGGTGACCCGTTGACTTGTTGTTGTTGTACCAACAAAGTACCACAGTTGAAGAGTGTCACAAGAAGTAGTCAGGGACAGAACCTCACAAACCCCAGACAAAATTAAACAGTGACGCTATTTATGGGAACTTTATTTATAGAAACATTTTATATCGCAGAAAAAAAGAGGGGGACCAACCTAATAAAGGAAGAACACATTTTGGAAGGTCTATCATAATAGTACATTTCTTTATGACGAAATCTTAATAAAAGAGTATAATTCAGCGAGAAGTCTTTGTGACTTGATCTCGTTACATCTGTACAGATAAAAAAGTATTTCAACGACTGAAACCCAAATTACAAATCTTCACAAAATGGTTAAATTCCCTATGTATTATTAAATTGAATTACTTTTTATGAATTAACATAAATCACGAGTGATCCTAGGTGCCAAAGTCACATGATAGATAAAATGGTCGTATTCGCGACCCGAACCGGGGTTAGACATTTTGTCTATTACCGAAGACCTTGGGAGTACCGGTTGGGACGTCCATGTAGTGTCAGTATCTTTAGAGGGTGCGAGTTCGTTCCCCTCCTGAAGAGAGGGTGGAGGTTTAAAACAAGACCACCAAGTCTGACAAGAGAAGAGGGATTAACTACGTTGGACAAAAAAATACGTCACACTCCCTTCCATCGTTTTATTATGAATTTATTCGAATATAGCTATTATTTTTCCTCTCGAAGTCGTGAGTGACGATAATTTTGACGGTCAATACTTATATGCACCGTAGACCATTTTGTTATACCTACTTGGATAAAGGTCCTGTTCTTATCTCTACGTGTGTATCTCTTGTCTGTACACCCGTGTCCTCCTCTTCCCCTCCCACCCCGCTTGACCCTCTAATCCTATATATGTGATTATACACACTTTATCGATCACCCTTCGACGACGTGTCGTGTCCTTCGAGTCGAACCACGACACTACTGGACCTCCCCACCCTACCCCCCTTACCCCACCTTTCCTCCAGGTTCTCCCGTTCCTATATACATAAGTGCACCGACTAAGTGAAACAACATGTCGTCTTTGATTGTGTTGTAACGTTTCGTTAATATTTTATGTATTGAGGTTATTTTTATTATGAATTTTTTTTTGGACGGTTAATGTACCCGAGAGCTTCTGTGTTCACCGTTTCATCTGTAGGATGTTACTGATTTTCGTCCTTCATGTCAGTCTCTGATAAATAAACCTCATTTTTCACCCTTCAAAAGTAATTCCCCGATACCAAGGGACTGAACCTACATTAACCGGTGACTGTGATTGATTATAAAGATAGCAGAGTGTCGGGGTTCCCGTCTTGGAACTCCGTTAGTGTCGTTACAATCCCTCAGGTACTTAGTCTGGTCCTCTACTCGTTTGATACCCACCGACCCGTTTGACACCCACCGTCCAGTTTACACCGGACAACGGACAAAACCACTTCTTGCAAAAGAACCTTACATCGGTGTGAGTAGGTAAAGACACAACAAATACCGACGAAGGTACGATGGTGTCGTGTCAGGTCGTCGACGTTGTCCCTGACAGACCGGTTGTTTCGGATTTTATAAATGATTGACCAGGAAATATCTTTCTCGGACAGGGATGAACCTAGTCCGAAACCGCTGGAGTTTCGGTTGACCGGTCGACCTGGTTATTCGTCCACGGAACGTGAAGGAGTCACCAAGTCACCAATTCTGGGGTTCGAAGGTGACGTCCCCCGTACCCAAACTAGGGACCAACCCCTTGATTCTAGGGTATATAATGTCCCGTACCGGTTTTTTAATTTTTCATTTTTTGTCATAAAAAAAATTTCGGTCCGAGTAATTCACTAAATGGTAACTTCTGGTTGAAATTTTCTAGTCTCTCCGATGCATACGGGAAGGTCCTCCTTAAGTGTCACTAGAGTCAGTCCGTCCCTTAACGTTTTCTCCCTTTTCATTCTTGAGTAGTCTCGAGAAGGGTTTGCAGTCGTTAGTGGACTGCTCGAACCAAGGTTAGACGACAGCCTAAAGGACGGAGAGAAGAAGTCTACACGTGACGTTCTACAAAAACAGGAGATTAAGGAAGAATCTGCCAGACAACGGTTCAAACTATCGTTCTCACAGGGAAGCAGCATAGAACGAACGGTTTCGTGGACTCCTAATCTTTTCCGTCTTCGCGTCTCTTTCCGAAAATTGTTCACCGGGAGTCCAATGTGTACCGTCTCAGAAAAATTTGTCTCGGTCTGGTTTAAGAAATAGGTTTACGTTCTCGTCTTAAAGTTAATTGGATTTCATTTTTTTACAAAGCGCAATCTACGTTAAGTACGACTTTTTGACAAACAAAAAATTACAAGACTTTTTTCAGCCCTTTGAGACCTTTTTGGACGTTGATAGTGGAGTAGTAAACCTGTCACTACTACTTACTTCACCGAGTCAGCACGGACTGAGAGACCTAGAGTACCTGACGTCGGATGGTCCGAGGAGACAGGTACCTTGGCCTGTCACCACAGACTTCAAATAAGACGACTCTGTCGTATAGTACCTTTAGTGACTTACGTATTATGGGAAAAGAAAAGAAAAAGTTCAGAATTTTGGATCGGAGGAACGAATAAAACATATCATTTAGAAACAGAAGAGAAAAGGAGGGGAGTGAGTCTTTTGGTGTGGTTTTCTTCAGATAGAGGTTACGTGTGTGCACACGATTAAGTGAAATCAACAGAGGCTGAGAAACACTTGGGTACCTAACATCGGACGGTCCGAGGAGACAGGTACCCTAAGGGATCCGTTCTTATGACCTCACCCGACCGTAAAGGAGGAGGTCCCCTAGAAGGGCTGAGTCCCTAACTTTGACACAGAGAAGACAGAGGAAGTAACCGTGCACCCAAGAGATGGCGATCACGGTGGACCCTCCGGGGATAGAAGGTATGGTTACAAAATTAGGATTTAATGGGTTCTTAGAGACTATAGAGTCTCCTATCATTTGTGGTCTCCTACTGTTACTAAAAACGACAACGAACTAAAATAACAACAAGTCATGTTTGATCTTCCTTAAACTGTTTGACGATAAATTAGTACTTATATAATTATTGAAAAGTATTTGACATTTAAGGTATCGCTTAGGGAGGGTTCAGTAGGAAGAGTCTTCGAAAAATTTCTTATCGCAGGAAGGTCAACGGATTCAATATACATGTACCAACCGGAATAGGTGAAATGATAGTAAGGAAGAATCTTTCGTATGGTAATATAATAATACTGACTCACTGACGAAAATCAAGAATTTTCCATAATCAGTAAGAACTGAGTAAGGAGTAAAATTTGATGTCATATTTTCACTCACTTTAAGAGTTTGTGGAGGGTACTCATTAGGTCGCTTAGGGGCAACTACGAGTAATAAGTTCTTTCCAGGGTCCCATCTTCCCAGTAGAGCCTGGTTGGACTCTTTCCGGAGACAGCAGACTGAAAAATCTGTTCAAGTTTATCCGTATGATCGGAGTATCTGACAGAGGGAGTGGGGAGACGGGACACCTTAGTAGAAAGTCTTTCCAGACAGTAGATGTGAATTTGAAGCCTTCTATTTGTAAAGATTAGACTCTTCTCGTCTACTCCCCTTTCTTTCGTAGTCCACAGACCAAGGACTACTGCGAAAACAAAAAAGTCTTACGTGGACGAAGACCGGTGGCACCTGAAGGGAGGGAGGGAGGGAGAACTTTTCAGAATGAAAGAGGTGACGGCAGGAGCAGGAGTAGAAGTAGCAGCAGCAGTAGCCACATGTTCTATCCAGGCAGTCTCAGCCTTAGTAACCGGACCATAAGGGAAACCGGAAGCAGGAGACTTCTAAGAGGGTAGTCGGGTCCTCAGTCCTCGGCTCCGCGACGGAAGGGGTCGAGCAGAAACCACCACTTCGATACTTTCCGTGTCTGTGTACCCCCACCACACTTCGAGTCTCGTTGGGAGCTCGTTCTACGGTTGTGTCCTCTGTCTCGAGATCAAAGTATTCGTAGGAAACCCGACACTTTCCTCTTTCGTCTGTGGTCGGTCGATTTCAGCGACTTTGTCCCGTTGTCATGACGGCAGGAATTAAGAGTTCCAAAATCAGAGTAGACCGTTTACTTTTCCTAACTGGTCCATCACTGGTTATGTAAATCATACACTTATGACCTTTTGACATAAAACTTTTACATAAAAAGGGATCGGAATCCCTCCAAGTCACCTTTCTTGTTACTCGGTCTTCGCGAACCTATAAACTGATACATGAAAAAGAACTCAGACATTGACTGAATAGGAAGGACCAGATCCAATCTCTGATTGAGAGACTCCTTATAAAGTGACGGGTAGTTTGATCATGGAACGGAGGGAGAGGGATGAGGGTACCACTGGACTGCGGGTGGGATGACCGTGTGAATCGTGTACGTAGAGTCAGACGGAGGGGTTTGGACGTTTCAAGGAACTGTTCCTCCTGAGTAGAACAAAATGTCGGGTCGTGGATCTTCCGAGGACGGTGTCTTTACATGTAGAAGAAGTTGACGATACACTTACTTAGGATAAAAAAGTAGTGTCGGTCACATGACAGTTTTTGATATATAGAAGAAACACGAAGTTAAAGAGGTAAATATTTTGACAGACAGTATAATATACTATAATTGTAATGGTATTCTACGACCCTTCCTAACCCCCGTCCTCCTCTTCCCCTACTGTCTCCTACTCTACCGACATACCGTAGCGGCTGAGTTGCCTGTACCCAAACCCATTTGAGGCCCTCAACCACTACCTGTCCCTCCGGACCACACGACGCTATGTACCCCAACGTTTCGCAGTCTGTACTGACTCATTGACTTAACTTGACTGCTAATATAATTGTTATGTTCTACCTTTTACACTTTCGATTCACCGGAGAGATCTTCTTTCTACTATGCATTCCTACGTTGCTAAAAGATAATAAATCGAGCTATTGTTTCGAACGGTTAAAGTGTCTGATCTTAAAATTTTTATGAAATGTAGTTTTTGTATAGTGTAGTCTTTGTTACGTTAGAAGTAAAATTCTATGTCTTCGAGGGGTGTGACGAAAGACTATATTTTTCTTAGGTTTAAACTTACAGTGTGAAGACTTGCTGGTAAATCACGGTTTGTACACGAACACCAAGTGTGACGTTTTCTTTAAAAAAAATTATCAACAAACTTACTATTTTTGTCCATACGAAACAGTCTGAGATTCCATAACTTTTAGGATGAAACACCAACTATTCGGACTTTATCAGTTAAAATTTGAATAATCCTTTTAGGTTGTCGGTTTTTAAGAATAAAAGTTCACTCCTTTATGCTTTAAACTCTTCCTTTACCGTTGGGTGAGGTCATAAGAACGGACCTCTTAGGGTACCTGTCTCCTCGAACCATCCGATGTCAGGTGTTTCTCAGCCTGTGCTGACTCACTTGGTCACCATCATCGAGAAATTAACGTATTTTATGTATTTCGTATTTTAAATGGTAAAATTGGTAAAACTTCACAAATCAAGTCACCGTAATTCACATAAATATGACAGCACGTTGACAGTGGTTGTAGGTAGAGGTCTCAAAAAGTAGAAGGGTTTGAGTTTGAGACATGGGTGATTTGTCATTCACAGGTAAGGAGGAGGGAATTGAGTACCGTTGGTGGAAGACAGAGATATTTAGACTGTCAGAAACCACGAAGAAATGCACTTTAATACGTTGTGAACAGGAAAACACAGACTGAATGTGAGTGAAACCTACAGAATTTTCAAGGACGTACAACATCGTACACAGTCCTAAAGGCAGGAAAAGTTTCGACGAATCACAAGGTGACGTACATATACAGTGTAAAACAAATAGTCAAGTAGTAAGATACCTGTACACCCAACAAAGATGGAAGACCAACAACACTTACTACGTCGATACCTACACACACACACGAGTCCACGAGTCAGTACAGACTGAGAAACGCTCGGGTACCTGACATCGGGTGGTCCGAGGAGACAGGTACCCTAAAAGGTCCGTTTTTATGACCTCACCCAACGGCAATGGATGAGGTCCCCTAGAAGGGTGTAGATACCTGTAACCACATATTTATAGACAAACTCATGGACGAAAGTTTAAAAAACCAATATACGTGTCTTCTCCCGAAGAGGTCACTGAGCGGTTATTTCTTAGGTGGAAGTCACGTTCTCTGCACTTAAACTCGGGACTCAGTCGTTCTAGGAGACGTCCTCCCGTACCGTTGGGTGAGGTCATAAGAACGGACCTGTTAGGGTACCTTTCTCCTCGGACCGTCCGATGTCAGGTATCCCAGCGTTTCTCAGTCTGTGTTGACTTCGCCCAATCGTGTGTATGTGTCTTCATCTTAACGCCTTAGTATGTCATTAGAATACAAATTAAAACACTCTTTGATGGTGTAACGAAGGTTTCATACTTTAGAGTGAAATTTATGCTCTTCTAAATAAAACACCTTTTTGAAAAAGTGTCAGACCTAAAGATCACATGACGGTGACCTCCGGTAAGAACGAACCTCTCAGACAGTGTCACCCACTGACTTCGTGTAATTTTTCTATACGGTTGATAATTGTGTAAGACTCTTCGTCTTGTTTCGATGGAGTCCTTACTCAGGATCATAAACGAGTATAGTGACAAGTAATTAAATAGTACTATGACTAATAATAAAATTAGAATAGTAAACGCAAAATATGACGAAACGTCAAAAATTTCTGAAGACGGATGTAACTGTTGAATTGGTAACAAGATGTCGTCGTCAGGGGTTGAAAAAACCGTCGTCCCTGGTCAAAGTGTCTTCTGTCAAAAAGGTACTTAGCTTCACCCTCTACCAAAACCGAAGTGGACGACAAGTGGTGGGCGACACACCGGACCAAGGATTGTCCGGTACCCGGACACACCTCCCCTCTGGATACAAGATGTCATATTCCTACCGTCCATTACATATCAAGTACCTTGGGTTCTTACGGTACTTGCTCGACGGGTTTGTTCCACCGTTCAGGTCAGATGTTGGGTCTGAGTTTTGAGATAGTTTACAATACAATAATTCTAAGTGTCAGATGGATAGTTTACACTACAATATAAAATTAAGTATGGATTATTATACAACTATATAATATATAATATAAATTAAATTTCAATTTATAAAATGAGATTTAAAAATAGTAAGTTAAGTACTGAACCGAGAATAAAATGGGGATGTAAAGAACCCGTGTGACATTTTATGTCACTTGAGATATTTACAAACACCTATTTTCTCAACTTAGAGTAAACCTATACCCGAAGTTTACCTACGTAATCAAAGACGAAATGTAATGTGGTCTTAATATGTGATGATTTCTTGGATGGTTGTTTGTCTTTAGATGGTTTATCAATGATCAGACGTGATACACTTATTTTCATCCACAAAAATGTGTCCCGGTGAACAGAAGAAAGTTCACAAGTGTAAACGTAAGGGTTGTTTTCGGAGAAGTATTTTACTGTCTTAAAAGTATGTAAGCAACTGATTTGTATTGACTCCCTCTCAAGATTCATGTCTTTCTCTGCTTCTCGGTCTTTAAGATTAAGTGTAGAGGTGAATTTTTGCCTTCTTTCATAAACCTTCCTTTAAACTCTCTGATGAATGAGGTTCGAGTAATTGAGTTTTCGTTTGTGTTTGACAGGGACACCCTACTTGACATTAAATTTAAAAATTAAAACTTCTTACATGTCTCTTCTTTTAGAGGTACGGGAGAAGATCCTTTCGTAATATCAATGGGACTGACTGTCCTTTGAGATAAGATTTATGGAACACCAGATTACTACAAGAGTCGAGTGAGGGAGACTAGTGTCAGGGTCACCTTTACCTCGTCTCTAGGAGTGGAGAGAACAGACAGTTAGGAGGTTCATGAGTCCGATTTCTGCCTATAATTCGGAGGTCGTACTTCGAATCGTGACATATCACGGGAAGGATTTTACTAAGACGATCACTCGACCTGTCTTAGTCCAGTGGAAACCTTTACCCGAAAGAGTCGCGAACTCTGATAGGCTCCTTAATAAAGTATAAAATATAGAACAAGAAAATATATGACTTATCACTTAGGTACATAAGTTAGAAGAAGGGATTAATAAAACCATTTTTGATTAGAACCAAAAAAAAATTAGAACAAAAACCCCCCCCGGTACGTGGTATCGTACATCCTAGAATCAAGGGACTGATCCCTAGTTTGGGTGCCGGGGACAATACCTTCCCGTCTAGAATTGGTGACCTGACGGTGCCTTCGGGTCCATTTTTGATTAGAATTAATATTACAGAACAGGTGAAAAAAATAGAAACCACGAAATATATAACGGACCGTGTATCGTCCGTTCGTTTTTTATATGTCAGCTTACTGACAAGACAAGATTTCTGACCTTAACTACGACTACAATCGTTTGTGATTATTAATTTACTTCTGTAGACGAGACCCGACCTTCATAAGTCCTGTCGTATTCTTAAGTTATATAAGAAAAAGTATAGTAAATAATTTTATATTTTTTTAACATGCAATTGTAAATACATAGAAGGGAACCGAAAGAAAACTTACTATCATGAGTTTTACTATCTTTGTTTGTGTTTTCTTGGACGTTTTCTTCATCTTCGTTCCCAAACCTTTGAATACTTTAAGGTATCAGTACATACCTACACTCTCAACCTGGTATTTCTTCCGAACTCGTGGTTTCTTAACTACGAAAGTTTAACACCACGACCTCTTCTGAGGACTCTCAGGGAACCTGTCGTTCCTCTAGTTTAGTCAGTTATGATTTTCTTTAGTTGAGACTCATAAGTGACCTTCCTGACTACGACTTCGACTTCGAAGTCATGAAACCGGTGGACTACGCTTCTCGACTGAGTGACCATTTCTGGGACTAAGACGTTTTCTAACTCCCATCCTCCTGTTCGCCCGTTATCTCCTTCTCTGTCAACCTACCGTAGTAGTTGAGTTACCTGTACTCAAACTTGTTAGAGACCCTCTGTCACTTCCTGTCCCTTCGGACTACACGACATCAGGTACCCCAGTGTTTCTCAACCTGTACTGAATCAATGACTTGTTGTCTCGTGACTTAAACTACACGTCGAGACCCAAACATAGGACAGTGAAGGATGGACCCACTAGAACCCGTTTGAGAGAATAGAAAAAACCGCAGTTAAAAAAGTGGATAATTTGTCTTTATGAAGTCCTCTTTGCCTACACTTAATTTATTGACCGTCAAGGACTGTAGTTTATTCATAAGTCATCTACTTCCAGTTGTAATAATCGTTAATTTATTAATTTCAACTATGAACTCAGAGAACTAGGTTTAGTTAAATTAATTACATGTTAAAAAAAATTCATATTGTATTTCAAAAAAACTTTCCTCTTTATCATTTAATTTGTTTCTCACTTAAACATATAATAAGAATTTTCTTTCTCTGACCTAAATTCTCGAGGTCCCGAAAGGGTCTGTCTTAACCGTTACTGTAGATGATGTGAGACTGTCAGAAGAGTATGAGTTCCCTGTCCTCTCGATTGCACAGAATAACTAGAAATTCATCTTTTAAATATCCTGAAACACTCACTAACCTAGACCTTTCGTCTCCTCTTACTCGTGGGATACTACTTAAGACCGAACCCTTTGACCTACTACAGTATGGATACAATATGGTCTAAAACATGACCAACGACGTCTATTCTTCGTTTATTCTGTGTCACCAATCAAGACAGGGTACAACAACAAACACAAATCAACGATTCAGTACAGGCTGATAACACTGGGGTACCTGACATCGAGGAGATTTGTACCCTAACAGATTCGTTCTTATGACCTTATCCAACGGTAAAAGATGAGGTCCCCTAACAGGGTTGGGTCCCGAGCTTGGACGTAGAGGAGGTGACCGCACACATGTACGATTCAGTGAAGTCATCACAGGCTGAGAAACACTGGGCTTTCTGACATCAAGTGGACCGAGGAGACAGGCACCCTAAGAGGTCCGTTCTTATGACCTCATCCAACGGTACGGGAAAAGGTCCCCTAGAAGGACCTTCCGTCCAAGAAATGGTGACTCAGTGGTCCCTTCGGGTCAAGACGGAGTGTCCACCCTCTTTTTTTCGTGACAGTCTCATATACATTATCGGTTAAAACAGACCTACTTATAGTTTTCCGAAGTCTTTCCTATTGTGAATTTGACCCAACCCCTGACTCTTTCGTTCTTTCTATTAGTGAGATTCCGACCTCCTTTTCCTCAACCTTTTCTCAAGAAAAGACTAGGAGAAATAAAAGAACCTCTACCTCTTACGATTCGTTGAACAACTTTACTTCTACCGAAAGTCCTCACCCACCTCGTTAGACCTGTGACCACCATTTCTAGATTTTATTAGTGATTCTCCTCCTTTGACAAATCCTTTCTCTTTTTCCTGACGATTCATGACTACTTCGTCTGAGATGACAAGAACTTCGGTGTCCAGACTTCAGATAGACAGTCATCCTGGTGACAGAGGTCGTCGGGGACCGTTAGGACCCCGTCCCGATACTTTTTAGTTCTGAGTACGTGGGGTTACGAGTGTCGTTGTGATAAATGTTATCGGTTCCGTCCCTGTGTTGGATTTACAGGTAGTTGTCTAATTACCCATTTCTTCTACGCCATGTGTAGATAGATATATATACTCGCTTGTCATGAGTCAGTGTTTTTCTTACTTTATTACGGTAACCGTCGTTGTACCAACCTGGATCTCTAATAGTCCGATTCAGTCTGTTTGTGTTTATAGTACTATAGTGAATATATACCTTAGATTTGTTTACTTTGTTTACTTGACTAAATGTTTCGTCTTTATCTGAGTGTCTCTTTTGTTTGGATACCAATGGTTTCCCTTATCGTCCTCCTCCCTCCCTATTTAATTCTCAAACCCTAATTGTCTGTCTGATGAAGGTTCGTCTGTCACAATATATACCATCATATATTGTGACGGTATATATTTTCTCTATTTGTTGTTCCCGGATAAATATGTCGTGTCCCTTTATATAAGTTATAGAAAGTTGTATATTCCCTTTTTTTAGACTCTTTGTTACATATATGTGTGTGTATGTATGTATGTATGTATGTATATATATATATATATATATACTTAGTGAACCGTCATGAGGACTTTGATTGTAACCTTTAGTCGACATGAAGTTAATCTTTTTATTTAGCTACTAACCTAATGTCCACACGAATCGATTGTAATTGATCTAATGTAATATTTTCTTTGGTTTCATTCAGGAAGTAACGGTCATCTCACTCAATCACTAGAAATCAAGGGTCGACGTATCATTGTACCTGTCTTATACCCCAAAAACGGGGTTGAGTGGTAAAAGGTAAAAGAGACGATTATGAATACGGTCACGGACTCACCTGTCACGAAGACAGACAGCGGAGAAGTCAGGTCTCTTCGACTGGACCCAGATTCCGTCCCTCCAGCCGAGGTAACGACTAGTCCTGCTGTCCCCACAGGCTCCGGTGTCGTAAGACGAGGAGGTCTCCCTCTCTTCCCCTCCCCCACCCTCC